>CAUYSK010123842.1:0-53934 GCA_963575035.1 Avahi laniger
GATCGATGGGAGCATTTTGTACTAAGTGCTCTCTGGACTGATTTTGGTACTTGCTGTGACTTCCCAGCAGGGTCAGGGGGTGTTAGGGAGAGTTGCTGGGATTTGAAGGAAAGGCTTTTGAGGAGAAATGCCAGCGTTATAAGCTGTCTGAAAGCTTGGAGGTGCCATCTATGAACCACAATATCACAGTGCCCTATGTAGGTGTAATTTTCTTTTCTTTTCTTTTCTTTTTTTTTTGAAACACAGTCTTGCTCTGCTGCTGCCATCTAACCTTGAGCTCCCTGTAAGCTTCTATTCGTTCAACTATCCAGAAGCTCCCTGAACCCTGTCTTTATGGGCCTTATATGGAGACTTCATTGGATAGGCATGATTACAACCATGTAGAAATGTGATTGGACAGAAAGGGTGTGATATAATACTAACAGACTGAGTGGGGAAATCCAGCAAGGCCTGTCCATAGATTCTTCTTGGCCTCTCTGTGCAGCTTTCCTTCTTCCAGGGTATGGGGCAGGACCCTGTCTAGAATGAGGATATTATGACCCACAAGCAGATTAGAGTCCTGCACTGGGCTGATGAAATGAAGGCAGGAGAAGGTCAAAGGGAATGATTGTTTCCTGAGGCCTGCTTCTGGGGCCTAAAGCACCCCAACATTATAACAAAAAACTGTAACAAGGTCTATGGCAGTTATGCACCAAGAACCATGGACAAAATACAATATATCTACATCACAATATCACAGCGCCCTATGTAGGTGTAATTTTTTTTTTGAGACAGAGAGTCTTGTTCTGCTGCCAGGGCTGGAGTGCAATGGCATCATAGCTCACTGTAACCTGAAACTCCTAAGCTGAAGTGATCCTCCTGCTTCAGCCCCCTGAGGAGCTGGGACTACAGGTGAGGGCCACAATGCCCAGCTAATTTATCTATATTTTGTAGAAATGGGGTCTTGCTCTTGTTCAGGCTGGTCTTGAGTTCCTGGCCTCATGCTATCCTCCTGCCTGGGCTCCCAATATGTTAAGATTACAGGCATGAACCACTGTGGCAAGTGAACTTTTCTTATCTTTCATACCATATTTTAACCATACGTTTTCTACGCTTAGATGTTTCAAGACACAAACACTTACCATATTTCCCAATTGCCTGTAGTATTCAGTACAGGTAACATGTGCTACATGTTTATAGAGTAGAAGCCATAGTCTACATCATATAGCTTAGGTGTGTAGTATTATCTAGGTTTGTGTAAGCACCCTCTGTCACATTTGCACAATGACAAAATCACCTCATGATGCATTTCTCAGAAGATATTCCTATCATTAAGCAGTAAGTGATTGTATAAAGCATTGAAACTTTCAGTTCTTGGGCTCAGAAGCTAAAATCAGGGCAGTTTTTCTCCTCTAACATTCCAGCTATCTCACCAACCTCCACTAACTACACGCTTTTTTCCTCCTAAAGAGTTGTTGCTTCTCTACTGATTCAGAAGATGATGCCATATTCCTGGTATCTCGGTCTGCCCAGGATGCTATAATAAAATATCCTAAACTGAGTGGCTTATGAACAACAGAAATTTATTTCTCACAGTCCTGAAGCTAGAAAGACCAAAATAAAGGAAGATTTGGTGTCTGGTGTGGGCCCTCTGCCTGGTTCATAGATAGCATCTTCTCCCTGTGTCTTCACATGGTGGCAGGGTGAAGGGTCTTTCTGGGGCCTCTTTTATAAGGACACTAATCCCATTCATGAGAGCTCTGCCCTCATGACCTACTCACCTCCCAAAGGTTTCACCACTTAACACATCACCTTGGGGTATAGAATTTCAACATGTGGATTTTGGGGAGACACGCACATTCAGTCTATTGCACCTTGTGTATTAGGCTTCTCCAGAGAAACAATCACTAAGGTATGTGTATCTCGTGTGTGTGTGTGTGTGTGTGTGTGTGTGTGTGTGGGTGGGTGTGTGTATGTTTAGAGAGAAAGAAAAAGAGAGAGGGGGAGAGAGAGAGAGAGAGAGAGAGAGAGAGAGAGAGAGAGAGAGAGAGATTTATTTTAAGGAATTGGCTCACACAATCACAAAGGCTGCAAGTCCAAACTCTGCAGGGTAGGCCAACAGGCTGGGGACCCAGGGAAGAGCTAATGTCGCAGTTCAAGTTTCAAGGCCATCTACTGGTAAAATTCCTTCTTGTTCAGGGAAGGTCAGTCTTTTGTTCAATTCAGGCCTTCAACTGATTGGATGAAACCCACTCGCAAGCTGCTTTACTTACAATCCACAGGTTTAAATGTTGATCTCACCCAAAAACATCTTAAAATAAACATCCAGAATAATGTTTGAACAAATATGTCAGCACCGTGGTCCAGCCAAGTTCACACATAAAATTAACCATCACACTTGGGTAATAACTATAGCTATTTTATTAAGAAATTTGTATATTCCAAGTACTCAGCACTAGTTCATTTAATTCTGCAAAGCCTATATAATAAGTTTAAATATTCTCATTTAAAAGTATGAGGAAACCAAGTCTCAGAAAGGTTTTATCTGAAAGTGCATGAAATTTAGCAGCAGTTGAAGGAGCTTAGGAAATTTCACCCCAAAATATCACTCCTTGGTATAAAGAGTATTTTGAATTAAAGAGCCTTTGAGATCAACAGGCATTGGAAGGACATTTCCCTCTATCTGCATAAACCAGACTGATCCATCAAAAAGAAAAATTGACTTCCCTTCCCCTCTCTGTTAACTCAAGATATTGCAGAAAGGATGATCAAGAATGCAACCAGGCCCAATGCGGTGGCTCACGCCTGTAATCTTAGCTCTCTGGGAGGCCGAGGCGGGCGTATTGTTTGAGCTCAGGAGTTCGAAACCAGCCTGAGCAAGAGGGAGACCCCATCTCTACTAAAATTAGAAAGAAATTAATTGGACAACTAAAAATATATAGAAAAAATTAGCCAGGCATGGTGGCGCATGCCTGTAGTCCCAGCTGCCTGGGAGGCTGAGGCAGGAGGATCACTTGACCCCAGGAGTTTGAGGTTGCTGTGAGCTAGGATGACGTCACGGCATTCTAGCCCAGGCAACAGAGTGAGACTCTGTCTCAAAAAAAAAAAAAAAAAAAAAGCAACCAAACCTGGCCCAAACCATGTTAAATATAATACCTATCTCTCAGCTTAATTTAATTTGCAAAAAGAATCATTTACAAGTCTATCTGTTTCCCTCATCCATTCATCCTCCCTAGCAACCATTTATTGCCCTTAAACAGAATTACTTACATTCCTCGCTGCCCCCCAACCAAAGGAGGGTGTAAAAATATCTGGATCCCATTGGGATATTGGGTAATCACTCTGTGATTCTCCCCCTGCACATGGTAAACAAACCTCTTCTTATTAATCTGCCTTAATTGTGAGTTGATCTTTCAGTGAACTTTCAGGAGAAAGGGGGAGTTTCCCCCTCACCCCCACACAGTCAAAACCATTCTGATCATTGCCAATTTCAAAGACGTGAAATTAGTTCATTCTGGCCAAAGTAGAAACTATTTCTTTGGTCTTTCCACATGTTTCCAAGTTCTCAGAACCAAGTTCCAATAGCTTCTGTGTTTCATTACTTTTGAAAAAAATTGCTGTCTTCTTTGTGCCAGGCAAACTGGTAAGCGCTTTATATTCATTATCTCCTTTAATCCTTACAGCGATGTTGAAAGGTTTAGTAAATCCATCAGAATTGGGTTTGCCTCTGACAGAAAACTGAAACAAACGCCCATCCCGTATGAGCAAAGTCTGAAGGGGAGCCATGCAAACTGGTAAGCAGCTCTACTGTCGTAAGCGATCTAGGTTCCTTCTATCTCTTGGCTTTCCCATCTTTACTACGTCACCTCCTCCTGATGGTCTAAGGTGGGTGAGTAGCTCCAGCCATCATGTTCACATTCTAGTCACCAAGGGTTAAAGAAAGAAGGGAAGAGTGGATATTGGGGGACATCCCACAGGAGGTATTATAAATCCCATCTTGTAGATGAGAAGTCAGGCACATGGAAGTTAAGCACAGAGCTCTGAGGTAGCATAAAAGAACTAATCGGTAATAACTGTGCTCTGTCCTGGCCAAACCCACAGCTGAAGTCACCCTAGTCACCCCAAAAGCAGCAGCAGGGGATTCCCCACCAGGGGGTGCCTCAAATCATCCTCAGTTGGGGTCAGTTGGGATTCCAAAGGAAGACACAGTAGACACCAAGGTGATGAGTCCAGAGCACTTATTGGGGGAGCTCACTCACAGAGCTGTAGCACTCCTCACGGTAGACAGGAGAGAGAGAGGAGCTCTACTAGGGATGGTGCAGCCAGGGCCTCACGGTGTGGAGTTTATAGAAGGGCTTAAGGAACTGCGCTCAGGGCCAGGACCAGTTTCTTTCAGTGTTTTGGGCAACAACCTACACACCTTTATCCATGCCTGGGAATATTCAAGGTACCAGCTGGGGTTCAAGCCTGCTGGAAGAGCATGCAGCTGCTTAGTCACAGAGCAGTTGAGATATCCTGTGTTTCTTGGTCAAAAAAGAGAAAAAGTGGGGGACACTGGAGGACCCTACAACTGTTATGTGGTAGAGGGAACATGGATTCAAACCTAAGGTTCAGAATGATTTTTAAATCTAAATTAGAAGGGACTCCAGTTATCTCATCAATAATGATACTTGCTCTAGGACAAACTGATGTGCTTTCTTGTGTGAGAGAGGGAGGGCTGGAGTTCTTGGCACTCCACTGTATAGAACCACAGCCCGCCTTCTTGTACTCTCACCCGTAACCTGAACATACCCATGGAGGTGTGTCGAGCACGTAAATCTCATCCAACATGTGTAAAGGTGGAAAAGGGGATTGGAAACTGAGTACCATGCTGTCCTGCCACTTTATCCCTCCCTTTGTCATTGGACAGCTTTCCCGAAAGTTGAAGAAGATCAGTCCAGAGCTGTTCCTGTCACTTGGGATTATCCTCAATCCCTAAGAACAGGGATGCAAGCCACCTTGTTGAAAAATGAGAAAATAATTGTATTGGAATCCCAGCACTGTGGGAGGCCAAGGCAGGAGGATGGCTTATAGGCCAGGAGTGTGAGACCAGGCTGGGCAACATAGTAAGACCTTGTGTATTGAGCACCCTTGACATCTAGACTCCATTTAGGAAAAAAAGTTCATTTTATTAATAGAAGGCATCATGCCAACAGGCACCAGATATTGACAGACTATACCAATCAGATAATGGCATAACCCTTTACCATCGGTCTCCACCAGATGACTCAAGGGCCAGAAAAGGAACAGGATTTCTCTGGGCAGGCAACGTCGTTTCCATAGTGAAGTCCTTGCTGTGCCTGGTGATAAGCAATGAGGCATGTGGCCTGAAGCCTCTGCCAAAATCAAAGACTCTCCCTTGCAAGACACTGACAGCTTCACTGATGAGCCCAGGACCTTCTTGTCCACATCACTTTCCTTGGACTCGTTCGTTCACCCCATTCCCTATCCCCTTTCTCTCTCGATGTTAAATGCTACTTTGTTTAATGTAGAAATTTTAACCCATAACTTCATATATTGGTGAAGTATACTACTATGTATGGTTTGCAATATTGACTGACTTGTAGAGTGGCTTGAGCCTGGGTGTTGGTTGCTCTGACTACTGAGTGAGCAAGCAGTAAGTACTAAGGAAAATCGCCTTCTGGGGAACTCCACATAGCTCGTGGCTTTTGTGTTGAAAGAGCATCAGTAAAAGTCTGACATCGTGTAGAGACACAAACATGCATGGCCCTGGTTATCTCTGACCTTGCATGACTCATGACATTTATCTCTAAAAATTTTTTAAAAAATAAAAAAAAATAAAATGTAAAAAAAAAAATTAGCTGGGCATGGTGGCATGTGCCTGGAGTCCCAGCTACTCAAGAGGCGGAGGAGGGGGGAATCACTTGAGGCCAGGAGTTCAAGACCAGCCTGGGCAAACATAGCAAGCCCTCATTTCTAAAAAATAAAGAATAAATAAACAATTGTAGAGATGGAGTCTCACTATGTTGCTCAGGCTGGTCTCGAACTCCTGGCCTCAAGTGATCCTCCTGCTTCGGCCTCCCCAAGGGCTGAGAGTACAGGTGAGCCACCACGCCCAACCTTAGGTGGATTTTGAGATGTTGGATATGTATATAGCTTCTTTTTTTTTTTTAGTATTTTATTTATTTATTTATTTAATTTCAGCATATTATGGGGCATAGCCTCTTAATGTAGAACATTTCTCACCCTCCTATTTCGCCACCTGTGCAGGGCACGGAGAACTCCTTGGAGCCGGAGGTGGTGATTTTCCTCTTGCTGATGGTCTTTTTCCTGTTTGAAAAGGTGTTTCTTCCTTGCTGGTGCTCTGATGCCCATTATGCTCATCCTGGACATTCTGGGGAACTGGGAGTTAGGAACGGCGTCAGCTTCATTGAGGATGGCCTGGGCCAAAGACTTCACAGTTTGCTCTGGGTCGTCGTTCACCTTTTTCAGAGCTGAAACCAGGCGGAGGTCAACTGAGACTCTGATCTCTAGGAACTGTCAACCCAACCCCCATTCTCTTTTCACCCCACAGGCCAGGACATCCCCACCTGAGTCCATTTAGAATAATTTTTGTCACTATCAAAAATCGTTTCATTGTAGAAAATATTTAAAATAAAAACTATTATTTTTAAAAAGGAAAGGAAGAAAAAATCACTCACCCCCAAAGATAACACTGCTAATAGTTTGGTGCCGATCCTGACAATATGTTTTTTGAACACCCAGTATAGATAAAAGTTTCATTTACAAAAATAGGATTAATATTTTTCTTCCCATAAAATATTCCTTTATATGGCAAAATATCCAATCACGTGATTTTATATTTTTTGATGAACCTGCTATTAGTGAATAATTAGATTATTTGCAATTTTTCACTGTTATAAAGAATCATGAATTCAATCAGCAACTATTTATTGAGTAGTTCTTATCACCAGGCACTGTGCTAGGTGCTGGAGGTACAGTGGTGATGAAGAGGCACAGAGTCCCCACCCTCAGGAGGTTAACATTCTATTGGGGGAAAGAAAAATAAACAAGTAAAACCAAATTAAGTCCAAAGAAGGAAGCTGAACCAACTAATGAGAGAGAATAACTAGGAAGGATCCCTTCAGACAGGCCAAGCAGGGGATGCCTCTCTGAGAAGGGGACATTTGAGCCAAGATGCAAAGCAGGGGAGCTGGCCTGAGGGCCAGCCATGTGCAGAGTGAGGGCAGAGGCATTCCCCGTGGGGGAGGGGTCTGTTCATGCTGGAGAAAGTGCTAGTATGGCTTCAGCGTGAGGCGAGGGGGCAGTGATGCAGGCTGAGCGGGGAGAGGCAGGCAGAAGCCAGACCATCTAGGGCCACCGTGTGACCCTCAGAGCAGTAGGAAGCTACTGAAGGTTTAATGCAAGGGGGGACATGACCCAATGTCCACGTTTTAAAGAGAATCTGGCTGCTAGTGGAGAACAGTGAAGAGAAGAGCAAGAGTGTGTAGTGAGGCACCAAAACTCTGCAGAATATACATTCTCCTCATCCACACATGGAACACTTTCTGAGACAGATCATATGTTAGGCCATAAAACAAACCTTAGCAAATTTTGAAAAATCAAAACCTTACCATGTGTCTTCTGAGACCATCGTGGAATAAAACTAGAAATTTTAACTCCAAGAAGAACTCTCAGAACTATACACATACATGGAAGTTTACCTGCTGCTGAATGATCTTTGGGTCAATGGTGAAAGCAGGATGGCAATCAAAGAATGTTTTGAATTGAGTAACAATGGTGACACAAGCTACCAAAAATCTCTGGGACACAGTAATAGCAGTGCTAAGAGGGAGGTTCATAGCACTAAATACCTACATCAAAAAGACAGAAAGTTCACAAGGTACAAAGCTAATATCACACCTCAGGGAACTAGAAGAACAAAAACAAACCAAACCCAAAGGCAGCAGAACATAAGAAATAACAAAGATCAGAGCAGAACTAAAGGAAAGAGAAAATAAAAAAAAAATAATACAAAGAATGGATGAAACAAAAATTTGATTCTTTGAAAAGATAAACAAAAATTGATCAACCACTAGATTAAGCAATTAAAGAAGAGATGATACAAATAAGTCCAGTCAGAAATGAAAAAGGAGACATTACAACTAATACCGCGGAAATACAAACTATCATCCAAGACTATTATGAACACCTCTATGCACACAAACTAGAAAATGTAGAGGAAATAGATACATTTTCAAAAACACATAACCTCCCAAGCTTGAAGCATGAAGAAGTAGAAATCCTGAACAGACAAATGTTGAGTAGGGAGACTGAATCAATGATAAAAAACCTGCCAACCAACACAAGCCCCGGACCAGACAGAGTTACAGCTGAATTCTACCAGACCTACAAAGGAGAACCAGTACTTGTCCTCCTGAAACTGCCAGAACACTGTATAGGAGGGGATCCTCCCCAACTCATTCTACAAAGCCAGTATCACACTGATACCAAAGTCTGAGAAAGACACAACAAAAAAAGAAAATTACAGACCAATATCTCTCATGAACATAGATGGAAAAATCTTCAACAAAATACTAGAAAATTGAATCTGACAGCACACCAAAAAAAAAATAATACACCATGATCAAGTAGGTTTCATCCCAGGGATGCAAGGATGAGTCAACATATGTAAATCAATAAATGGATTCACCACATAGACAGAAGGAAAAACAAAAATCATATGATCTCAATAGATGCAGAAAAAACATTTGATAAAATCTAGCACTCTTTCATGATAAAAACCCTTAACAAACAGGCATAGAAGGAACATACTTTCACATAATAAAAACGATGAATGACAAACTCACAGCCAACATCATACCGAATGAGGTAAAGTTGAAAGTATTCTCACTAAGAACTGGAACAAGACAAGGATGCTCACTGTCACCATTTCTATTAAACATAGTACTGGAAGTCCTAGCCAGAGCAATCAGGCAAGAGAAGGAAGTAAGAGTGTATCCAAATCAGGAAAGAGGAAGTCAAACTATTCCTATTTGCTGATGATATGACCTTTTAAAAAAAATTTTTTATTAAAATAGAGACGGGGTCTCAATCTTGCCTCAGGCTGGTGTTGAATTCCTAAGTTCAAGCAATCCTCCTGCGTTGGCCTCCCAGAGTGCTAGGATTACAAGCATGAGCCACTGTATCCAGTCTGCCAATATTATGACCTTATATCTAGAAAACCCTAAAGTCTCCCCCAAAAGACTCCTAGAATTGGTAAATAAATTCCGTAAAGTCTCAGGTTACAAAATTAGTGCATACAAATCAGTAGCATTTCTATACATTAATAAAAGCCAAGTTGAGAATCAAATCAAGAACTCAATACCATTTATAATAGCTACAAAAAATAAAATAAAATAAAATACCTATGAATGTACTTAACCAAGGAGATGAAAAATCGCTACAAGGAGAACTGTAAAACACTGATGAAAGAAATTGTTGATAATACAAATGGAAAAATATCCCATGCTCATGGATTGGAAGAGTCAATATTGTTAAAATGTCCATATTGCCCAAAGTGATTTACAGATTCAATGCAATTCCCATCCAAATACCAATGCCATTGTTTGCATTGAATTAGAAAAAACAACCTTAAATTTAATATGGAACCAAAAAAGAGCCTGAATAACCAAAGCAATCTTAAACAAAAAGATCACATCTGGAGGCATTACATTACCTGACTTCCAATTATATTACAAGGCTATAGCAACCAGACCAGCATGATACTGGCATAAAAGTAGACACATACATCAGTGGGACAGAATAGAGAACCCAGAAATAAAACCATTCACCTACAAGAAGCTGATCTTTGACAAAGCAGAGAAAAACGTACACTATTCAACAAATGGTGCTGGAAAAATTGGAGAGCTGCATGCAAGAGAATGAAACTGTGTCCCTCTCTCTCACCATACACAAAAATTAACTCAAGATAGATTAAAGACTTAAATGTAAGACCTGACACTATAAAAATTCTAGAAGATGACTTAGGAAAAATTCTTCTAGACATTGGCTGGGGCAAAGAATTTATGACTAAGACTCCAAAGGCACATACAACAAAAACAAAAATAAGTAAGTGAGACTTAATTAAACTAAAAAATTTCTGCACAGCTAAAGAAATACTCAATAAAATAAATAGAAAACCTAAAGAATGGGAAATAATATTGGTACACTACATCTCCAACAAAGGACTACTATCCAGACTCTACAAGGAGCTCAAACAAATCAGCAAGAAAAAACAGCCCCATTAAAAAATGGTCAAATTACATGACCAAACGTTTGTCCAAGTAAGAGAGATAAATGGCCAACAAACATATGAAAAAACGCTCAACATCACTAATCATCAGGGAAATGCAAATTAAAACCACAGTGAGATACCACGTTACTCCTGTCAGAAAGGCCATTATTAAAAAGTCAAAAGATGGTAGATATTGGTGCAGATGCAGTGAAAAGGGAGTGCTCATTCACTGTTGGTGGGAATTTACAACCGCCGTGGAAAACAGTATGGAGATTGCTCAAAGAACTAAAAGTAGACCTACCATTCGATCCAGCTATCCCACTACTGGGCACCTACCCAAAGGAAAAGAAGTCATGATATCAAAAAGACATATGCACTCATATGTTTATTGCAGCATAATTCACAGTTGCGTAGATATGGAATCAAACTAAGTGTCCATGGACTGATGAGTGCATAAAGAAAATGTGAGATATATATAAAATGGAATCCTACTCAGCCATAAAAAAGAATGAAATCATGTCTTTTACAGCAACTTGGATGGAACTAGAAGCCATAATCCTAAGTGAAATACTGCAGGGACTCACTTATAAGTGGGAGCTGAACGATGGGTATGCAGGGTCACACAGAGTGGTACAGGGACTCTGGAGACTCAGAAGGGGGAGGGTGGGAGGATGGGGAGTGATCAAAAGCTACCTATCCGGTACAACGCGTGCCATTTGGGTGCCTGGTACACTAAAAGCCCTGACTTCACCGCTATAAAATTCATCCATGTAACATAAAACCACTTATACCCCCTAAATCTACTTAAATAAAAAATGAAAAAGAAAAAGAGTAAGATAAAATCATTATAATCAAAAACCAAGAGAGCACACCTCAAGATACCAACACTAAAGAAATTTCTAAAAGATAGTCCCCAGAATGAAGAAAAATGGTCCCCAAAGGACGGTCAGACATGCACAAGGGAATGCTGAGGAGTGTACGTAAGTCTAAAGATTTTGTATAAAAGAACAACAATCATAGCATCTAAATTCTGGGCTAACAAAATAGAAGTAAAGTATTCGCTAACAAAAGCCTGTAAGCTGGGGAGGACAGTGATTGGAATTAAAGTGAAGACGGGAGGGAAGTTTCAAATGCGATTTTATTTTACACTCTGTTAAGTTTAATATGCATGACAAAAGTCTACTTTTTGGTATGTAGCCTGTAGAAACCTTTATATATATATATATATATATATATATATATATATATATTACATATACACATACACAAAAGGGCTGTCCAGAGAGCATGCAGCCATTGCTAATATAATGTTTCACGTTAAATGGCTGGATATTTTCTGGACAGCTCACACAGAAAGAGAGAAGGGAGGGAGAGAGAGAGGGAGAAGAATGTTTGTGGTGGAGTTGCTCGAATAGTGAGAAACTGGGAACAACATAAATGTTCGTGCATACGGGAGATGATTAATAAACTATAGTATATCAATGCTATGGAAGACTATGCTGCAGTTAAGGGAATGCAGTAGCTCTGTGTGTACCTATATATTAGTGGGAAAAAAGCAGATTTCAGAAACTGTTCACATATAAACGTAACGTACACATGGAAAAAAAATACAAAACTCTATAGCAAACAGGGAGGGGGAGAGGAGGCGGGTGAGATGTGGCAGGGCTGTAAATGGGTCTTTGCCTTTACTGATAATGCTGCTGCTTCTTTTTTTTCTTCTTTTCTTTTTTCTGGAAAAAGACTATCTCTGTTTACTTTTTCTATCAATATAAATTAATGTTGATAAGAGTTTAATGCAATAGAAAAGAACAAAAGATTGCAAGTTTTTAAGGGCAGCAACTATGTCTGTCTTGAACACCATTGCAGAGTAAGCACCTACACACATAATAAGTGCTCACTGACGGGCAGGATACCTCCCAAAACATCAGCAGTGTTTTTACTAATGAGTAAGACAACGGAAAATCTGTTTCTTCCTACTACTTTTCTCCATTTGCTACTTTTCTATATTACATCGATCGTGGTAAAAATAAAATAATGAAATATGTCCTTAAGAATGTCCCCATCCTCGATTCTACCCCAGCCCACCCACTTGTGTAACGCGGAACCTGGGTACCAGGCCCAGACTCACCGTTCCATACCACCTGCACATCCTCCTCGTATACGTGTTTCATATTATTCTTCTTAATTGTGAATCCTAAAGACAAGACAGACGTAAAATCATTCCAGAGGTCCTGGATTTTCAGGTTGCTTCCTTCCCCACGTTCAGTAATAAACAAGGAAACTTGTAAACAAGTTTCTAGCAAGGAGTATACCACAGAGATGACTTGCAGCCTAGACAGCAGTGTCTTAATGAAAGAACCCTCAGAGCAGCTGTAACCCAAAATTATTGTGAGCGAGTGTCCAGTAGAGCATAAGCCCAGGATGTTAACCTGCATGGGGCTGCTACAGCAATAGGAGATGGACAAAGGGCACAAAGCTATGAATTAGCAAAAATGAAACACACGTTGCCAACAAACAGAAAAAAGATTTAACCTTGCTGCTGACAAAAAATATTAATAATCAAAACAACAACAAGATACTATTTTTCACCTATGGAATTGGTAATGAGTTTAAAAATATTACCCAGGGTTGGCAACTGTCTAGAAATGGATGCTCATATACAGCACTGGTGGGGGCAGAAAATGATCCGACCATTTTAGAGAGCATTTTGGCAATCAGCACCAAAATCCTTAAAATTTTGCATATGCTTTGGGTCCAGCAATTCTACTTGAAATTTATTTTAACAAAATAATCGTGATGTCATGCAGAGACTTAACCACTGCATCCCTGCTTATAAAAACAAGAAATGACAATTAAATCATAACAGAATGTCGAATATTGGGACTATGTCATTTCAATTGTCTCATCCATCCATCCATACAATTGAATTAATAATATGCACTTTTCTTTTTTTTTTTGAGACAGAGTCTCACTGTGTTGCCCGGGCTAGAGTGCCATGGAATCATCTTAGGTCACTGCAACCTCAAACTCCTGGGCTCAAGCGATCCTTCTGCCTCAGCCTCCCGAGTAGCTGGGACTGCAGGCATGCACCACCATGCCCAGCTAATTTTTTATATATATATTTTTAGTTGTCCAGCTAATTTCTTTCTAATTTTAGTAGAGACGGGGTCTCGCTCTTGCTCAGGCTGGTCTCGAACTCCTGAGCTCAAACAATTCGCCCACCTCGGCCTCCCAGAGAGCTAGGATTACAGGCGTGAGCCGCCGCGCCCGGCCCTAATATGCAGTCATTAATGATAAGGTTGAAGAATATAATGGCATATAGGATGTCGTATATTCTTAGGAAAAAGGCTCCAGACTGTTAGCCATGGTTAAACATAAATGTTGGAATTTACGGCATTATTTATTTTTTCTTTTTGTCAATCTGAATTTTTTAGTTTCTCTAACATTAACACATATTCCTACTGTGATTAGAAACAAAAATATTTTGGAACTCATGGGGTCCCAGTGGAAGCAACAGTTTTTTCCCATTTCCAGTGCACGTGGCTCTCTGCCCCACAAAGCAGAGCCCAGCCATGGGGGACCACGCGGAGCTGGGGTAAAGGCTCAGGGCTTCACCTTCTCCCCGTGAGCCTTTCTAAGGGAGAATGTGAGGCCTGGTCACAGGCCCACCTCTCTGATCAGGTCCAGGCTGGGACAGAGGTGACCTGTTTCTTCACAACATGGGACTGCTTGGCCTTTAGCGGAGGTCAAGGAGGGCGCCCGGCTGAAGGAGGAGGGAGGGATTGCCAGGAGCCACAGCCTCACCTATGAAAGTGACTGCAGCTGCCCTTAGGAAGGTCTGTGGGCTCCTCAGGAAGCCAAAGCTCTGGGACAGCAACTCCCCCATGAGCTGGTATTTGCCTGTGTGCACCTGTGGAGCCAGAGACGGTGGTGCTGAGCAGGACAGGGGACACTGGGAACGCCACCAAAGTCCTTCTGACAGCCACACCCTGTGCACAGCAGCCCTGGTCTGTCTCCAGGCAGCTCCTGCTCTAACCTGCACACTCAGACCCCCAACTCCTCTCACCCAGCAACAGCACACACTCGGCAGGAAGTTCCTAGAGAGAACTTTGCTCCTGGCTGCCGACAGGAGAAGGGAGAACACGACCGATGTGGAGCCAGGAGACCCACGTTTGAATACTGGCCCTGACCCTTCCTGGCTTCACTGTTCTCTCTGCAGAGTTGGGGGAAAACCTGCCCAGCCTTCCTCACGTAACCGTAAGGCATCCGTGGGGCAGTGGCTGTGAAACGCTTTGCAAAGTGCTCTACCTACGTAAGCGATTCAGATTATCAGAATTACTCGTGTCAGTTCCTAACCTACTTGCTCAACCCTTAAATGTTTACTTTTCAAGCAGGATTCCTGATCTCTGGCCTGTTCTTGATGGCAGGAGCCACAGGTCCTTGACACCACGACTACTGACTTACAGTCCTGCCAACTCCTGCCCACAGGGCTCCTGCCACTCTAACCAGAGGACCTTTGTCCTGTGGCCATGCAGCGACCCGGCATGACCTCCCAGCCTCTGAGGCAAGGATCGGGATGCCAGGAGGATCGAATACACAGACCCAGGGCCTGGCCTCCCAGGTGAGGGCTCTCAGGGTTTGCTGATGCTAAAGACTGAGGGGCAGGGAACTGAAGGGACATATCTGTCTGCTGCCCCCTCTGCCCACTGAGCCCACTGCTGTGTCCCCAGGTTGAACCTGGAGACCCAGCTTCCTCAGAGACTCTCACTCACCAGGTACTTGCAGGTTTCCTCTATCACCTGGAGGTGGTCGCTGAGGGTGGCGTGCTGGAACGTGTGGGTCAGGGACGACCAGCCGATGACTTCCACCCATTCAGTGAGGGCCCCTCCACAGGCCTATGGGTGCAGAGAAGGGAATCCCCAAACCCCACTCCTTTGATTGCCAAGGCCAGGGGCTGAGTGGAAGCCCCTACAGCAGGAAGTCAGGGTGAGAGTGCTCAGGGCCAGCCCAGAGGAGGACGCCAAGGCGGTGGACGTAACAGCCAAGGCCAGGCTCATGAAGGGAGAACCAAAGGGAAGGGGCTCTGCTCTGGCACAAGGGGGCCTGGGGGTGGGAGGACAGAGACAACCAGTGTACCTTGACCACCTCGGTGTTGTTGTCCTGTATGCTTAACAGGAGTGGGAGCAAAAATTTATACAGTTCCTTCTTCATGGGGGCTCCTGGCTTGTATTTGTTGACCCGGCCCAGCATGTGGCCCATGGCAGAGATGGCTGCGATCCTCACCCGCTCCCTCTCCTGCCATGAAGCACAAAGTGGAAATAAGGATGTGGTGGTTTCGCTGGCCCTGCTTGGCCCGGCTTCCTTCCCTCCACATCTCGGTCCGCATATGCAGAGCGCACTGGCTGCACTGTGCTTACTTAATGCAAACACCACAGGATTTGCGTCTCTTAGTAATTCTCTTTAGACCCCTAGAACTAGGAAGTCAGTTTACGAAGGCACAGTCCCAGGGAAACCAAGATCATAGCTTCAATTCTACCATGGACCATATCTACAGCTTGCACCTTCTTTCCCTTCCAAGGATTTGGTTTAAGGATGCCATATTTTTCAAAACGCATATTTTTACCCTAGTTGTATTATGAATAGAATTAGTTAAATCTGCCGGTGTGGTGGCTCACAGCTATAATCCTAGCATTCTGGGAGGTCGAGGCAGGAGGACTGCTTGAGCTCAGGAGTTCAAGACCAGCCTGAGCAAGTGTGAGACCCTGTCTCTACTAAAAATAGAAAAAATTAGCCAGGCATAGTGGCGTGTGCCTGTAGTCCCAGCTACTCAGGAGGCTGAGGCAGGAGGATCACTTGAGCCCAGGAGTTCGAGGTTGCTGTGAGCTAGGCTGATGCCATGGCACTCTAGCCTGGGCAACAGAGCAAGACTCTGTCTCGAAAAGAAAAGAAAAGAAAAGAATTGTTTAAATCTGTATTAGCTTGCGTGAATTAATAATGACTGCAAACAGCTAAGATTTGTACACTTTTAGGGGAATATTATTAATATATATTAATTGAACAAATATTTCTTGAGCACCTGTTAGGAGCACAGTGCCAAATGAAAGAGGCATGGTTGGACAAGACAGATAGTTCTTGAACACAGAAGCAGACTTTTTAATAAGCTGGATGTACATGTTATACCATAATGGCTAATAGAAGATGATTCCTTATTAGTACTTATTAGTACTTCGATGACAAAAAGAAAGAGAAAAATGTCACATGCACAGTAGTTCAACATGGGGGATTGAATGTAGCTGCAGTCATCCCATCCCTAGGAGAAATGGTAGAGATAAACTTTTACAGTTCATAATGGATCTGAAACATCGATGGGGTCTCCCCTCTCCAGAGTAACAGAGCATTCCTGAAAGATGAACAGCGGACAGAATTGGAATTAATGTAGAAGGCACAGCCTGGAGTGTGGGCAAGAAAGAACTCCTGCAGGAGGGGCAGGGGTTCCGGGAGTGCTCTAAGCTTAGGTGCTGTGAGTATAAGAAGTAGAAGATGATTCTGGGCAACCAACAGGACCGTTGTTTGGGGGCTGCACTTCAGCTGTCCAGTTCAGTTTCTTCCTCCTCCCTGCCCTCCCAATATCCTCTTTACCAATTACCAAGCAGCAGGGGCATGGAACAGCCCAGCAGAGCAGGGACCGTGGTGTCCAGATCAAAGAGATGGGACAATCCCCTGGATGTCTGATGCCCCCCAAGGAGAGCAGGGAGCCCTAGAGTCAAAAGACTGGCAATGGGCACATGCAGCTGTCTACTTGTCCCTGGATGCCCCCCTACGGCTACTGAATCGGGCTGTAGTCACAGGCGTGGCTTTCACAGAGGACCCGCCGAGAATCCCTGGTATAAAAATGCCAGAAATCACTACCAAAGATCGGCAGACATCAAGGAAACCCAACACTACAAAACAAAGGAAACACATGGGAGAAATTTCGTAATGTTTGCATCATAAACTGCTAACAACTTAAGACAAAGACGAGGCAAAATAAAGACCTTTTCATACAAAGACTGAAAATGTTTACTATTTTCAGACCGACACCCAAGGAACCACAAAGGAAGGGGGAAAAACAGATGCTAGGAGGGAGGAAAGAGCTGTAGGAAGGGAAGGTGAGCAAGGAGATTTGTAAACATGTGGGTAAATCTAAATAAGCACTGACTGTATGAAATAATAACGATGATGATGATATCAAGATCACTTTGGGAGATTTAATAAGCAGGTGGAACTAAAATACTAGACAAGGCTCATGTATAATATGGGGGGGCATGATCAGAATTCAATCATTCTAAAGTCCTTGTACGGTTGGATGGAGGGAAAAGATATTATCTTGGGCTTTGTTAAGTCAAGGACAGTACACGTGCTGAATGGTAAAAGAACTGAAGGATGGGTGAGTCAGACCTTGACCTAGCCATTTGGGAGTTTCCAGGGTCACAGATGAGGTGAGAACTATACAGAAGTAATTCCAATCCACGGTTCACAAGTTGGAAAAGTTACAAATGCCACAATGGGAGTACTGTCAGCAAGTGTCTCAGGGACATCGAGTTCCCTCTAGCTCTAAGATGCCATGATCTGTAAAATGAGACTTGGGGACAGATGATATTGGTCTTTTAGTCCAAATTTCTGAATCTCATATTTCTCTCACCACAAGGATCCTAGCGTTCTAAGGTCCCTGAATTATCTGGGAGGACGGTAGAGCCATCAGTCCTCTCCTCCTCTTTGCTCCATGAGTGGAGTCTGGGGAAGATCCCTGGAGTAAGCACCAACTCCATACCAGTGTGTGAGCTTTCCATTGTTGGTCCAGTGGCTCCTCCAGGGAACTTCCAGGGAGAGAGTAAGTGGGAGTGTGTGCTGCGTCTCCATGTGGTAGGGAATGCACACTTGGGATGTGTCCTGTGCACTGCTCCACGTGGCCAAGTCTCCTTTTGTCTGCCCTCCATGATCTCAGCCTTGGGCCACAGGCCCTTGGCTTAGCCCAGCACCCTTAGTTAAGCCCCAGCATTCAGTTCCAGCCCCAGCCCATGCCATTCCCAAGAAGTCCCAGGAACTCAGGCGCATACGTCATTGATGAGGGGACGCAGGTACGGGCAGATGCTGCAGAAGATGCCCTTGATATCCTCGCCGTGCCCATGGTAGATGATGTTCCTCAGGCTCTTCACCGCCTGCACCGCCACCCGCACCTCAGCATTCAGGAAGCCTCGCAGGGACGGAACCAGGCTCTTGAGAGCCTCCGACTATTTGGAACAAGGCAGAGATCACCCACCAGCCTGGGCATCATGCAACACTCTGGGGACAGGGTCTTGAGCACATAGATGCCCAAGGGGCCGGACATGCCAAGGAAATGAAGGCTCCGGGGGTTCAGGCAACTTGAGGACACGCCTAGGTCGGCCCACACTCTGAATGTTTTGATGCCCCAGGATGAAGGTTTGGGGATGTACTAAAACGGTGCAGCTGAGGGACCCAAGGGACTCCACTAGGTCCTCCCCCTACTCTTACATTTCCTGGATGTAGTGCCAGGTTACTGATTCCCCGGAGGCCAATTTCCTCCATGACAAGGTTAGGATTCTTGATCCACTGGGTTAGGGTGCCCAAAAAGTCTTGCCCCTGGGTCTGTGCCACGGATCGGTGCCAGAGGAGCTGTGGGGCAGGAGACCATGGTTACGGATGGAGGAAATGTTGTGAGTGCCCTGTGCTCCTGCAGACTCCCTCAGGCAAAGACCACGTCCTGGTGAGAGCAGAGGCAGAGGTGTTCACGTGGGGTGAAGACTACAGGGAAGGGCTTGGAGGTGATGTTGGTAAGACTTAAATTTGGAGCCCAATGCTGGGATCCAAGCATCATTCTGGGAGGACTAGAACTGCTAATCCTCTCCCCAGGCTTCCCAACCTCCTTGAACCAGGCCCCTGAAGTGCCAAGGAAGGGAACCGCATTTGAGATGGCTTGATTCTCATTTTTTCTCCTTCTTGGGACAAGTTAGTGAATATCCTGTTAAACATTCAGTTCCTCAGCTACAGGAAATGAATGGCTGGACCTGTTCACCTCTCCCCAGCTCTCACCTGTGCATAGAAGGCCCTGGCCAGGATCCTCCTACCCTCATCATAGCTGTTAAGGAAGTTCTTGACAAGGTTCAGGATTCGGTGAAGAACGGAGGGTTCACATGTCTTTACCATTGCACTGGGATGGGACACAGGAAGCAAGCAGTTGGTGCGGGTGGGCGAAGAGGCCAGGGACCAGTGTGCGCACAGCAGGGAAGATGTGAGGGCGGAGGAATCAGGAGACTAGAGGGCTGGGAGGTGGTGGGGAGGGTACGTAGCTACTATATTTGAGTGCTGGGACCTGGGAGACTAGGGTCAGGGGTCAGAGAGGTGCCAGGGGCAATGGGGAAGTGGTCCCACCTTGTGAGGTCCATGATCCCGATATAGTAAGATTTGGGGCTGGACAGAAGGTCCCAGCAGTGATACTCATTTGCATAGACCACGACTCCCTCATACGCAGCCGCCAGTAGCACCAACTTCACTATTTTCAGGGCACAACTGAAGGCCACCACCATCGGGTTTGTGAAAAGAAAAGGACAAAAAGATGGACACAGTGTTATGCCCTGGTTTGCACTCCTGTGCTGGCGAGTTGGAGACGGTTCTCAGCCCTGGTGGTTGGGTTCTGCCTCTGCTCTTCTGCGGACAAGAAGTCCTGGCTCTATGGCCCGGCTTCAACTGCCCATCCACTCGCCACTCCAGCCCGACCCTTCTCCCGCCACAGAGTCCTGCAAAAGACACTAGAGACATATCTTAGTGCTTAGGTTTTCAAATTCTGCTCTCCAGGAGACAGAAGGAGGGGGGAGGACCTCTCTTCACCCCTTCGCCCACCTAATCGGACTGTCTCTCCTTTACTGCTTTCATTTGTTTCCATTTTCAGTGAAGATTTCATCTGAATGAAGTGTTCTGAGATTTAAAAAAAAAGTATGACAACCACTTTTGTAGGAGTCCCGTCCCCGCCTCACAGGTGAGGCAACTGAGTTCTGGCAGGGACTTGTGCACATGGTGGCGCTGGTGCGGAAGCCGAGGCAGGTGGCCCACCCTGCGTGAGGGGCTGACACGGCCTGGGCCTGCCGTCTGCCATCTAACTCTTCACGCGTACGGTTACGAGCATGGGGGGAGCCACATGAGTGTGAGTCAGGAGAAGCGTGTACACCATGAAAGGAGTAATGAGAAACCCGAAAGTCTGAGAGAATATTCCAGGGCATGATGCTGCAGCACTCACACCATCTCCTACTTTTCTCTTCCTTGCATCCCTAACCAATCAGCAGCTAGTCGTTCAGGGCTCTTAGGAACTGACTCACTGTATTTTTCCATCACCCCGGGGGTCAGGCTTACCTAGTGGGGTCAAAGGGCTTGCTCTTGCTGCCCGGGGTCCCCTCCCGGTTGTACACCACCATCTTCTGGGGAGCATTTTGCTGAGTCACCCAGTAGAGATGACACAGCACAGCCAGCAACAGCCGTGGGAAGAGTTCCTGGACAGCCTCCTGGCACAGGGGTCCTGACAGCATCTCACACAAGGCACATGTCACCTGGGAAGGGGGAGAGCAGAATTGACCATGCCTGGACCACCACCTGTCACACTGAAAGCTGGGCTGGAATCCCACCCTGTCCCACCCTAGCATTGCTCAGAGGGCACAGTTCACTCTGACCCCGGCTTCTCAGAAACATCTGATGACTGAACACCCTCACCTCACCCCTAGGGAAAGGAGGGGGCCATGCACACGCAATCTGCTTCCTCTTCTGCTCACTTGACATTATAGAAGGAAAGGAAACTGCGTCTAAATGCTCAGCAGAAGATGATTTCTGGCATACTTTGTCCACACCAACTCCAGGCACCCAAACCTCTGCCTCTCCTATGCCCCCTGCCACTCTCCCAGGCCTTCTGTAAAATGGTGCCAGCCCCAGAATCCAGAGAGAAAACAAGTTCATGAACCCTGGCTGTCAATTTCCTTGCTCATACAATGGGGTTGGCCACTACCTCTTTTCCATGAAGCATTCTTAGATGCACAAGTACCAAAAGGAGCTTAAGGTGCGGTGCAGTACTCGGGATGCAGTGCCAACCCTCTCCTCTTTGCCCCTCCCCAATACCTGCTTGACCTCAGGTACTGTAACTCTGCCCCCAGGCTCCCAGAACAGGATGTCCAAGGGTGCCCCCACTTGTACTGACCGCCACAGGCTGGGCGTCCATCTCCCTAGTTTCCTCTCTCGAGTGGTTCGTTTCCAGGATGCCAATGAGCCGCAGCAGGACATTGATTGTGGTGTCTCGCTGGGTGCCAAGTGCCCTCCACAGGGCCAGAGTGATTCTGCAAGACCCAGGGACAGCAATGTCATGGGGCCTGGTGATCATGCTCCTAGGACGAGTCTGGTCTCAGGCCCATGAAGAGCCAGTTCTCAGGGACTAGAGGGAGTGAGACCAAAGAAGAATTGGCCAGAGGACAAGGAGATGAGGCTCGACTGGGATCACAGAGAAGGGAGGGTAAGAGACAGCATCCTTGCAGAGGGATTTTTATTCGGGGCTTGGGGCCAGGCAGGGGGCCTTCCTGGGCTGCAGAATGTGCCCCTGGGCCAGGGCACAGGTACCTGTCCCAAGGCAGAGGCTTGTTGAGCAGCATGGGGATGACAGTGCAGGTGTTGCTGCCTGCCAGTGCACACATGGCCTGCAGGGCCTCCTCATTTGTGCTGGGCTCCAGCTTCGAGTAGAGCCGTTCGAGGATGCCCTCTGCAATTTCCTCAGCCTGCAGGGCAGAGCCAGAAGTCCCCATACCTTCTTCCCTGCTTCCTTCCCGCCTTCCTCCTCTACCAACTCCTCCAACTCAAGGGGCCTAGTTACAGCCCTCCAGTGATGCCCTTCCCAAGGCAGAGTTCTGTGGTGCCAGAGGCCAGACCAGCAGGGGCCACCGAGGGAACTCCAGAGCTGGTGTCAAGACCCCCTGTAGCAGATGCCTGCCCACGGCCCCAAAGTCCAGAGATGAGTTCCCAGGTTGCTCAGGAGGTACAAGATCCCGGGCAGGGAAGGCAAAAGCCTTGGAGACATCTCAGGGCTTCCCCTCCCAACTGGGATCAACTTTCAACCCACAAAACTGCAGGGGCAGATGGCCTTGGAGGTGGGGGACCCCAGGCTCTGGCCTGGCCCTCAAATCCCTAACACAGAGCCTCTGGGACCCCACTCCAGTGCAGTGCTTCAAAGACACCCCCAGAGTGTCCTTCCAGTTGTGGGACCTACGCCGGACAAGTCATGTAAATGAGTAAAGGCAACGGGTGACAGGGGACTCAGGGAGAGTAAGAGGGTCTGAGAGAGCCCATGCCCCCTCTATAAAAGGGACAGTGGCCACTCAGAAAGGTACCCTAGGTGACCCCATTTAAATATTTTTTCAATAAAGTGGAAAATGTAGATTGTTATGCAAAACTCTCCCATTTTTACGTGTTAACCTAAAAAATGGATAATGCTTTCAACAGTCAGAGTCGTTCCATGAGCTGATTGATTTGCAACCCACGGTCCAAGCCTCCGACACCCCAGGGAACCAAGGTGAATGCCCCAATAGTGCCTCCCTGTGCTCTGGCTATTAGGCCTCCAGCTGCCTGCAGCCCTGCACATGCTGGAGTTAACTGAGGAACCTGTTTTGAGCTCAGGATCGCAAATGACACAGCTCTGTGGGACCACAGAGAACATCTACCTTGAGCCTACATTTTTTTTTTTTTTTTTTTTGAGACAAAGTCTTACTCTGTCACCCTGGGTAGAATACAGTGGCATCATCATAGCTCACTGCAACCTCCAACCCCTGGGCTCAGGCAATCCTCCTGCCTCAGCCTCCTGAGTGGCTGGGACTACAGGCACACATGACCATGGCTGGCTAATTCTTTCCATTTTTGGTAGAGACGGGGTCTTGCTCTCACTCAGGCTGGTCTTGAACTCCTGACCTCAAGTGATCCTCCCACTTTGGCCTCCCAGAATGCTAGGATTACAGGCCTGAAACACTGCGGCCAGCCAGAGCCTAGGTGAGTGAATTAAGACCAACAGAGGAGAAGGGATTTCCCCAGGGCCCTTCATATGGTTAGTACGAGAGCCAGGAGAGAGCCCAGGGCTCCTGATTTGCAGGGCAGAGCTCTTGCCATCCTGCCACGCTACCTTTAGCACGTCTCCGCCCCGCTCTTTCATGACAGCGCTCATCAGCTGGGCAGCAGCCAGAGACAACTTGGCCTTGCTGTCGGTCAGGCCCTCCAGGGCCTTCAGCACCATGTTGGTGAGCTGCATCTGGGTGAAATACTCCGCAAATGCCTGCAACAGGGGCCACCAGTCTTGACCTGCCCGGGCCTCCTGTCTCAGATGGCCTGGATCACCCTTCCTGGGAAGGGGGTGAGGGAGAAGCCCCCTCAGGAAAACGATGCACATTTGTCTCAGGCCTGTGCTGTCTGCCAACCTCCCAGAGGACACTGTCACCAGAGTCAAAGGCTTTGGGGATGGGAGGCAGAAAACACTAACCTCAAGTGCAACTGGAGCTCAGAGGTCAGAGGCAGAGTAGAGGTAGAACAGTGGGAGAGAGGGGTTGGAGTTAGGGTCCTTTTTTTTTTGAGACAGAATCTCACTCTGTTGCCCAAGCTAGAGTGCTGTGGTGTCACCCTAGCTCACAGCAACCTCAAACTCCTGAGCTCAAGCGATCCTTTTGCCTCAGCCTCCCAAGTAGCTGGGACTACAGGCATGTGCCACCATGCCCAGCTAACTTTTTCTATGTATTTTTAGCTGTCCCGCTAATTTCTTTCTATTTGGAGTAGAGATGGGGTCTCGCTCTTGCTCAGGCTGGTCTTGAATTCCTGACCTTGAGTGATCCTCCCGCCTTGGCCTCCCAGAGTGCTAGGATTATAGCGTGAGCCACCGCACCCAGCCAAGGGGCTAGGGTCCTTTGGAGTTGGAACTACACATTGCTCAGGAGGCACCATGAGCGTGAAACCAGTGCTGCTGGGGGGATGGGCCGTGACTAACGGCCAGGACCCAGGATGCTCAGGGGAGAGCGTGTGGGAGCCCCAGGACTGGATCTTCCATTGCATAGGGACTGTCCCCTAAAGAAAACCTTCACAGCCAGTCATGGACAGGGAAGGCAGGAGGGACACAAGAGTCTCACCAAGGGGGCTAGAACATTACATAATGAGAAGCCCCAGCCCTCCCCACTTTGTCTTTGCCCCCCTTCACCTCGCCGATCTTAAAGGTGTTGTTATAGAAGATGTTGGCACTATAGACTTCATTCTTGCCCTCTTCTTCCCACAAGCCTTGTTTTTTTCTTTCCATCTCTGAAACAAAGACCCCCAAGCCCACTCCTCAGATACTCGGAAGGCTTCTTAGGCTGCCCTTTCCCACCTCTCAGGGACCTGGTCGAGCCCAAGGCGCCTGCTGAGCTAAGCCGGCTTGGAGAGAGGCGGGGGCTGGCAGGGGAGGAACAGACCTCACGATAAGGGATGCTGATGGCTCCTGTCTAAGGAGCCCCCACGGTGCCTGCCTCAGAGCAGAGACAGAGTCAGGTAAGAGTATGAGGCTCCGCCAGATGGGGAGGAACTAATTCAAAAGGACTCTTTCCTGAGCAGGTAGTTTGTCCCACGAGGGTCACTGTAGGTGTTTGGGGGCAGGTCCCTCCATGAAAATGAGGTGCTCAGGTAACCTCTAGGCCCTCACTGTTCTGGAACAGAGGTGTGGGGATGGCCAGGCCAAAGGGCGAGGCTGGAGGGGAGGGGCGAGGGAGGGCTGTGCATACGCTTTTGCAGCAGGAGGACAGAGTAGAGGTTGTAGACGGCCTCGGCAGACAAGAAGCAGATGTTGTCCACTGGGTCCTGGCAGCGTACGGCCAGTATCCTCACCAGGCGCCCCAGCCGGGTAAACTGAATCTCCATCTGGGGAGGAGAGCTGGAAGTCACAAGTTATCCCAGGCATTCTTTCAGGTTTGGCTGTCACAAGAGAAGAACTAGGAGGAGGGGACGACACACGTGCCACAGACGTGGGCGCTGAGACTAGATGCGGGGAACAGGGGAGGAATTAGATGAGGTGTGGCTGGAAAGCGCGTACACTGGCATAACTGGGGCAGGACCTGACACTATTCCCCCTTCTTTGCACTTGACACCCCACTCATCCTTCAAGCCCAGCTCTATTGCATCCTCCTCTACGAAGCCTTCCCGGATTCCCTTACTTGCAATTATTTGTGTTTCCACACTTTATTCCTATCCCATGTGGTTTGTATGTTCATTATGACCTTCAGGGAACTGTTCTGATCATCTACGTATCCATTATGGCAACTAGCACAGTGCCTGGCCCAAGGCCAGTATCCAGTAACTGCTTGTAGAGGTGAACGGAGACCAAACGAGTGAAATGGAATGATTTGGTGGAGGGACAAAAAGACCAATTGGAAGATGTGGGGGTGGAGGAAAAGGAAGCAGGAGAGAGGAGAGAACAAGATGGGATGTACAGGAGAAAACCGAGTATGAGGCTAGGGAGACAGAGGGTGAAGCAGAGTGACTGAAGCCAGGTGACAGACGTGATGAAGTTGGGGACAAAGGTAGGGGTGAGGGTGACCAGAGGGATGCCAGGGCCCAGGCTCTGGAGCACAGGTGGCCACTCACTTTGAAATTACTCATTTTTACAGTAAAGCCGAGAACACGGGCAGCACACCACATGGCCCGTTCCCGCTCGTGGTCCTTCTGGGAATTCAGCCACGTCTCCAGGAGCTGATGGGAGAAGAAGATG
This sequence comes from Avahi laniger, assembly GCA_963575035.1. Lineage (NCBI taxonomy): Eukaryota > Metazoa > Chordata > Mammalia > Primates > Indriidae > Avahi > Avahi laniger. Next base: position 26,070 of record CAUYSK010123842.1, read on the forward strand.
AAAAAGGAGAGGACTGATTGGCTGCATCCCAGAGTGGACAAAGGTAACCTTGGAGTCTGGCTTCTGCGAAGTATCAGGGCCATACTTCGGAGAGCAGGATTTCTTTGGCCTAGAGGCACATTAGATATGAACCAGAAGCTTTCATTCCCCCAGCCCCCGATTCTTCCCTTCTCTAGGTGCTAGAAATCTCCCCACTGGTGCCTCTTTCAGGTTAAAGCATGACTCTCAAATGATATCGACCGTGGCTCACTTCAATGGGTCAACATATCTATCCCATAGTTCCCCTACCCACCTCTTCTCATTCTTCTGTAAAGAAAGAACTTGGTAATGAGAAAGAAATATCTCTGTAGTCACAGATTCAGGTGAGTTATGTGCGAGTTTGTTGGAGAAATATAATTATGGATGATTTCTATTTGAAACACAATGCATGTCTTACCAGTGGTACATTACAGGCCCAAAATACCACTGATCCAAATACACATCTCTCCATGTCAACCTATAGCAACCAACCTGACAATGACACAGGTAAACAAAAGGAAATTTATAATTGAAAAGGAAGAATAGCAGTAGATGAAAAATCCACAACCAACTCAAGCCAATACTGATGCCACACTGATTAATTTAAAAACACAAAACAAAACAAACCACCTGTTCTTGTAGCCAGACTCTGATGAAATACCCAAGCCAAGACTGTGATTTCTAAATACGAGTTTCCACAAAGAGGAACCATATAGCTCCTTGAAGAAAACCGCTGATTCCAGGCTGGAGATGGAAAGTACACAAAATGTTATCCTGGAAAGCAGGGAAGCTCATGGAGATTCCTAAGAGTCTGAGGAGCTAAAAGGACTGAGGAGCTAACTGGGAGAGGCTCCCATTGACAAAACATGGGACAATTGTAGCATCAATTATAATAAAAGTTCTCATTGATGAAAACACATCAAATATTTTAAAATTCATTTTAAATTCAAATGATACTATAAGACTACCTGCAAAGTAATCTTGCTAAAAATTAATTCTGAATCTGATCAAGCCTCTAGATCTAATAATCTCTAGGAAATACTGGGATGGAGGAACTTGTTAAATGACCCCGAGACAATGTAAGAAGCACAATTCAGAAAATTTATAGAAGAATGACTTGGTTTCTTCAACAAATAAATTTCAAGGAAAAAAATGACATAAGGAAAAACTATAGATGAAGACAGTTAAGCAACAAACCAACAGGAATGTATACATCTCATTTAGGACCTGATTCAAGTGAACAGATTTTTTAACAAATATATTTATGACACATTTGGGGCAAATTAAACATTGTCTGAACATTTACAATACTAAGAAATTAAAGTTATATTTTATTTTTTAAATTTATTTTTGAGACAAGGTCTCACTCTGTCCCCGGGGCTAGAGTGCAGTGGCATCATCATAGCTCACTGCAGCCTCAAACTCCTGGGCTCAAGGGATCCTCCCGCCTCAGCCTCCAAGTGCTAGGATTACAGGCGTGAGCCACCGCACCTGGCCTACCTTTTAAATATAATGATGATAGCACAGTTATATATTTTAATATAATCCTTATCTTTGATAAACATACTAAAATATTTATGGATAAAATGCTATGGAATTTGTTGTAGACATTACAATATACACACCTAACTTTTCACAACCGACCTGTGAAAAGGATCAATATTTTACCCTTTCAAGTGGAATGTGGAGACTTGATCAGCATGTAGACCGCTTGATTCTTCCCTCGCTCTATGCTGGAGTTGTCTTATGTGTTATATTTGCATTCGGTAAAACCCCATCCACCAACTTTATGATATTTTCTCTGAGCCATCCAACACATTTCACATAGTTCATCAAAGAAGAGTCTATTGTGTTCACCCAGATACTTGCCGTTTCTATTCATCTTCCTTCATTCCTGGTGTTCCAACTTTCCTTTTGGTACCATGTCTCTTCCTTTAGCAGTCCCCTTAGAGTCCCTACATTTACTGCTCCCAATTTTCCATTCTTATGTTCTAAATTTTTTTATCCTAGAAAATCTCGGACATCAACCAAAGTAGAGCTAATAGAGTCAGGAGCCCGTGTACCACCTTCACCCAGTTCCAGAGACCAGTCTTGTGAGAGAATCAACGCCTGCTGTTTTCAGCCAGCCAGTTGTGGCACCCTGTTGAGCAGGCCTGGGACACAGACGAACCGACTTTCAAGGGTTCCTCCCCACTGACCTCCAGGCTTGACTGGATCTGAGTGGGCCTCTCGGTGACCAGTGCTTCCATGAGCCTCCGGAGCGACTGCAGGGTCATCCTGAACAGTTCCTGAGGAGCAAAGAGGGACTGAGGTAGCAGCCCGCCCTCCTTGTGCACTCTGCTCCGCACTTGCCCGCCACCCCAAGGCTTCCTTGCTCAAGCCTTCCTTGCTGGGTTTCCCCTGTGTTTCCAAGTGCCACTTGCCCGCCATTGACTGGAATGAATTCCTGTTGTTTTCACGAGAGCACAGCGTCTGCCTGGTGTGCTGCTTGTGGGAGTGGACGGGGAGTTGCCTGACACGCAGCCCTCCAAACCCCTCCATCCCCCACTTTCTACACTGTGCTCATCTGGGGCTCTGCTCCCCGGGGAGCTGCTTCAGTCGGTATCATTGACCGGGAGACCAGCTGTTCCCAGGGAGGAGAGAGGGCTGGCCTGGCGTTTGCGGGGCGACTGACTGACAGACAGCAGGACGGTGCCCTTCCCCTCTCGCCCTTGCACAAAGTCCACGGACCTGCCCAGCAACATTCTAAGGAGAGCAGGGGGTCTGCCTACAAGGGCTCCTATAAGGCGGTCGTGGGCCTCCAAGCTGACAAGAAGGAAAGGCAGCTCCCCGTGGAGCACAGGCCTGGAAAGGAATCCAGCCAGAGTGAAGCCGTTCCTCTGGGCAGTCGGGACCCCAGTCTGCCGCAAACACGGGGAAGCTCCTGCCAAATGCCCCCCACTTCCTGCTGGAGCTACAATGAGGAAGGCCTCAGGGGGACACAGCCAGAGCACACCCCCCTCAGCTCTCTCTAGATGTGGCCACCTTTCCTTCACAACATAAACAAATATGAACTGACAAAGACAGGTCACCAGATATCTGAGGGAAGGAGGCCCAAGACAAATAGACCACCTGACTCCAGGATCCAAACTAGTTCAGTAAACAGTAGAAAATGTTGTTTCAAAACATTCTTATTACTGTTTTCAGAGAACTTCAAGAGACTATGGCATCAGTAAAATAAGAACAACCAGTCAAGAGAAAAGGTCAGAGAACATGAAAGAGTTCCTAGGAATGAAATGTAAGAGTACAAATGTCAACCCGGATCCCTCTTCCCTCCCGTGGGGAAACACCCGGGCCCTGCAGGAAGTGGACACAGAGCTACTCCTGGGACTCCCTGAAGTCCTGTATCCGTTTCCCTTGGGTAAAATCATGCTTGAATCTTCCAGAGTGGTTTCAATTGTGTGACAGTTGCAAAGGGCAGGACAGAGTGTCCACCTTTGGGCCAGAATACTCAAGGGGTGGCAGGGGTCACCCAAGGCGGGAGTCAGTCTCAGGGTCTACCCAGACTGCCTGCAACCCCCTACCCCTAACACAAAACATTGTTTTTGGTAAAGACAGTGGAAGATCCTTTTATAAGATCATCAAACCTATACTGCATACTCTCTCAGAGACAAACATTAAAACAAGGTGACGACTGTCAGACAGCTTCTTACCACGCTGGCCTGGCCCTGCGTGGGGTCCGACGCCTCCTCCGGCAGGCAGAGCACGGCCCTGTAGCACGTGAGCAGGAACCCTGTTCTGCTGTCCATGTCCAAGATCGGCTCGAGCTTCCTAAGGTCCGGGGTGAAGCGGAGTGTGACCAGAGAGCGGTGGCCCAGAATGACACTTGGGGAAAGGAAGGCGGGTGGTGTGGAGAGAGATGGTGGAGACAGAGGGGAAGGCAGGAGCAAGAACCAGGGAGATACCAGAGGAAAAGGGAACTGAAAGAGGAAGAATGAGGAAACAACAACAAAAGGCAGAAGGACCAGGGAATGGAAAGAAAGGGACAGCGATTGCCAGCACGGGCGCCTGGTGTTTGGGGTGACATACTGCTTTCTGATTCCCCAGAAGTCTGGAGCGAATGGAGGGGATGGGGATGGACACGGAGGGGTCTATTTAGGGACAGCGCTGGAAGCAGAAGGAAGCCTGGGGTGGAGGTGACAGCAAGGTCCTGTGGAGATGGGGAGGCAGGTGTTCTGCCAGGTGCCCATGAAGTCCCACCTGCAAAATCTTGACAACAGAAAGGGCAGACATTGTCCAGTGGATGTCTGCTACTTCCTGGGGACCTTTGTATTAGAAGCCAGAGCAGAGGATGAGAGGTGGGAGGGGCCAGGGAATAAAGAGTTGTAATCAAGCCAGAGAGAGGCAGACAGAGGGGGTGGCACGTTGCTACCTGAAATCGGTGACAATATTCATCGCCTTCTGCCTAATGGGGCTGGAGATGCAGTCCAGTGGCTCCTCCCTGATTAGCTCCTGTGACATCCCGCCCCCAGAGACCAGGAGGACCATGAACTCGTTTGTCTTGCCTGCCTCCCCACCGCCCCCAGGCCCTGCTCACAAGAAGGTGGGGCTGAAACCTCAGGGACGTCCAAGCACCGGACTCAGACGGACATTACCTCTCTCCCACTCCTACCTACACTTGCCCCACAGTGCTCACCCCTGTCTTGAGAAAGGGAGAAGTATGGTAGGAAAAGGAAACTGGAAAGTCTGGGCTTCTGTCCTCCAGGCCTAGCCTAGAAGCCCCGAGGGTTTCCAGTGGGGACCACCCTCCCTCCTCTCTGCTCTCCCCTTCCTCCAGCTGGTACTTACCGCCATGGAGGCTACAAGGTCTAGTTTGCGGGGAATCCTGTATGGCGGGCAGATGAGCTGGCTGCTCAGGGTGCTTGTCATCTGGGTCAGGGCGTCCAGGAAATGCAGCCTCAGAGTCGTATCCTGAACAACCAGTGTGCTCAGGGTCCTCCGAGGGTAGGAATGGTTCTGGGGCCAGGGACATCTGCCCGCATGCCATCTGGGGGATGAGGAGCCAAGCCTCCCATACCTTCCCTGGCCTGAAGCCCTACATCTTCCCTCTGAGCACAGCTAAGGATCAGGGACAGGCTGTGGCAGCCCTGCAGGGGAACTCCGATGTTAGGGTGGGTCTAGCCTCCTTGTCTCTCAGGATCCTGTCTCCCCACTGAGTGTGTTCTACCATGAGCATGGCCAGCTGGGTGGCAGGTGGACAGGGAATGGGAAGGGCGGCTCCCCCTGCCCTAGGGACACGTGCTCTGGACAAGGAGCAAAGGCAGGGAAGGTGTCTGGGGCTCTCTTTGTCCCCCCTGAACGCTTCTCCCTATGGACAAGTTAGAAATTCAGGCATTGCTCCTCCCTCCCTAGGAGCCCAAAGGCAGGGCCTACAATATGCCAGGGGAGAAAGAGACACTTTCAACAGACCTCAAATTACCGCACCCCCTCGGGCCAGTCAGAGGTGCAGAGCGGCAGGACGAAGGTGCTGAGGACTGAGGTGTGGGAGTGGCAGCGACTGCAAGAGCCCTGCCCCTGAGCTGCCTTCCAGGCCGGGCATCTTTCCCATCAGGGAAGACGATGCACAGGCAGGGCAGGGTATGGGATGCACAGCGAGCAGGAAGTACCTTTTCCACAACACAGTTGTGGTAGTGGTGCAGGACCAAGGCCAGGATGGCGTCCAGGTGCCTTAAGAGGGCGCCCTGCTTCTCGGAAATCATCCTGCTGTAGCTTAAGCAGATGGTGCTACAGACCAGCCCCCACTCCCTTTGCTGATGTTCCTGTAGGGGGGAGGGGAGACTTGCCTTCTCCTTCCTCAGCCTCCTTCCTGTCCTGGGACACGGAGGCTCAGAGAGGAGACCGTCCAGAGGGCGCAGAAAGGAAGATGGGCTGTGGAATGGGGAATGATTTTCTGGGGGGCAGGGGAGCTGGGGACAGCAGGGCCTGAAGCAAGGGCATGGGGCAGCCAGGGGAAGTGTGGGGAGCAGAACACTTAATCAGAGGAACAGAGAAGCTTTCTGGGGGAGTCAAAAGCCTGGGAGAGGTGGGGAGGCTGCGTGAGGGGAGGCCCTGTGCAGGATGCTGGCAGCGCTTCCGGAATGCCGTCACCTTAATCAGTTTGAGGATGGACGACGTGTCCTTATTGGTGAGTTTAGTGCCGTAGGCTTGCAGTTGGTCCAGAACTGTCGTCAGGTGTTTCAGGGACACGATACTAAGTGCCACGGCGATGCCCTGTAACAAGGAAGCCCCTGCCCCATGCCACAGCTGAGGGTGAGCTGAGCCCCTGCTGTGCTGGCAGGACCAGGGATTCAGAGGGGGGGTGAAGAGAGGGCAAGAAAAAAGATGGGAGGGAAATTGGGTCCCACAGGCTGGAACTGCTTAGAATCCAGACAGGGAAGAAACATGCTTGCAAGAAGTCATTTAAAGGGCAAATGATTCCAGATGAAACGTTAGACTCATAGATGTGGCAAATCTTGGGAGTATTGAGTCCTACATTGCAGAACAGAGCACGCTCGTGTGCACGAGGATTTCAGAGAAGGGTGTCTGAGGTGGGCCTGGAAGAAAGGAGCAAATCCAAGGCACATTCTCTGCAGGACTGGTGGCTGATCAGAGAGGGGAGGGGAGATGGGACAGGGGAGACCCCCAGACAGTGCCACTGCTCCGGTCTGAGAGGAAAGGGACCAGCAGGAACTCTGACCACAGCGGGCAGGTGGAACAGGAGAGGAGACCTGTCTGGGGTGGGGGAGGGTGCAAGGAGGGAGTTCTGGGTGTGTCGTACGTGACACAGTGATAGGACAACTTCGTGGAAATGCTCTCAGTGGCTGACGGTGTGACAGCTGGGGCTCCAAGGGCAGATGTGACAACCTAGCGGGAGCTAGAAGAGCAAAGGGAAGCTTGGGGATGGGCTCGTCTCTGCTGGGATCAATGTTTAACTCCAAGTCCTTGGGGTAAAGCGTTCGTCAGCCAAGTCTACCTGGAGCTCCCGGCAGAAGGGAACTGGGCAGGGAGCTTAAGGGATGCCCAGGGCAGAGATGCAGGCGGCAGTTGTTTGCCACCAGAGAGTGTCTGCTTCTTCCCCTGGGAGGGGCCACCATGAAGACTCTGCAGTGCAGGAGGCAGCGTGGGGAGAATGGGGACCGCGGCAGTGGCCCGGGACACACAGGTCCTCAGGAGGGGACAAGGTGCTCGTGGACTCAGAGACTTTTGGCTTCCAAGTAGATAAAGGGAAGGTTTTGCCGGGTTAGGAAGCAAGGACTAGCAGAGCATCAGACAGGCTTCTATTCTGTCCCTCTTCTTGTGCCTTGCCTTAGCCCCGGGCTTCCACACAGCATGGTCGTCACCATGATGATAACGCGCCATGTTAGTGCTGGCTTTCTGCCGGGCCCGCACACGTTATCCCACTGATCCTCACACTCAAGCTTGGGGAGATATTATCATTCCCATGTCACAGACAGGGAAAATATAGTGGTTCCCAAATCTAGACACCCACGCTGATCCGAACTCCAGATCCACATGGCTATGGACGTCTCCACCTGGCTCTCCTGGGGACCCCAATCCCTCCTGTCCAAGACTGAAAGCACCATCTTCCTGCCCCCTTTTCTCCTGGATTCCCTATCTCAGGGAAAGACACTATCGTCCTCCCAACTGAGCATGCCAGAAACCGAGGCCCCATCCTGGAGCCCTCCTCCCTCTTGTCTCTATTCCTACCTACGTGCAGTCTGTCCTGAGTGCTGGCAGAGGGGTCGCTGGGACTTCCCTGTCGCAGACCTCTGCATTCCAGTTCAAGCAGACCACAGACTGTTCTCTAGACACACCCCAAAGGTTCTTGCTCTGCAGTCTTGGCTCAGATTGTCACTGTTGAGTGGGAGTCCCTGCTTCCCTCCCTCTCCTACATCAGCCCTGACCAGCCCAAGCAGCTCTGCATCTCAGTGACCTCCCACCCCGCCTCCGGAGCCCTTAGAAAGATTCTTCTGGGTAGTGAGAGGTTTTCTTCCTGTCTGCGCCTTGTCTCCCCAGTGACACTGTCTGCTACCTGGGCTCAGGACGGAGCTGACGATAGCCGTGACGGTGAGGGAGGGTGCTCTGGGCGGCCCTGGAGAGGGGAGGCAGGTGGGTATTGCCAACAGCTCCACCCATGGCCAGCACCCAGCGAGGGCTGCATCAGGCATTGTTCTAAGTCCTTTTACACCTTCCATCTTCCAAACCGCCCTAGGACACACAGATCTTCTGTGGTATTCCCGCCAAAAATACAGACGCAGAATCTCGTCTTCAGGAAACAGGACACAGACCAAGAAGGAGGGATGTTCTACAAAATAAATGGTCTGTACTTCTTTAAAATGTCAAGATCATGAAAGATAAAGACAGAGGAATAGTTCCAAATTCAAAATGATTAAAGAGAAATGACAACTAAATACAACTATTGGATTGTAAATTAGATCCTGGACCAGAAAAATCATTTTTTCTTTCTCTCTAAAGCACATTGCTTGGACAGTTGGCCATTTTTGAATCAGGTCTCTAAACCAGATAACAGCACTACAGCAAGGTTAGTGGCCCGATTTTGATCATTGTCCTGAGGTTACCTAAGAGAATAGCTTTCTTTTTAGGTAACACCCACTGATGTATTTGAGGTCAATGACTACCACGTCTGCAACTTCTTGGAATGAGTCATAAAAGAAAATAATAACATGGATACATGCGGAGAGAGAGAAGGATGATGTGGTCACAGGAAAATGTTAAGATTGGGGAATCTGGGAGAAGGGTTACAGAAATTCTTTGCGCTATTGTTGGTTTTTGTGTTTGTTTTTTTGCAACTTTTCTATAAGTGTGAAATCATTCTAAAATAAAAAGCTTTTTAGAAAACGTTCTATGAGGAAGGCACCATAGCCTCATTTCACAGAGGAGGAAACGGAGGCGCATGCAGGTTCAATAACACCCGCCGAGGGCACAGGGCTAGTAAGTGGCAGAGCTGAGATTCCAACCCAGGGGGTCTGGCTTGCCAGGCCTGAGCTCTTGGCCATCTGGCCGTCCTGCCTCTAAATCTCCAAGCGAGCCCCTTTGCCGGGGCCCCCTGCCTCACCTCCCTCTCCCGCAGCTCCTCGTGGGAGGTGTGTAGGATGGCCGAAAGCATCATCTGTACCAGTTTCGAATTCCTGGAGGTCCGCAGGGTGAAGCCAAAGAATTTGTATAGGAAAGCCTAGGATGGTGGGAGGGCAAGGTCAGGCATAGCTTGGAATGAGGCCAGGGCAGCCGAGGGGACGGCCACCTCAGAGACTACGACTGTCAGTCCCCACTTCCGTCCTCCACACCAGCCCTTCCAGTCTCCACCAGGGTTCTGGACAAGGCATAATATGACAGGCCAGGGGCTCAAGCTACAGGGAGGAGAAGACTGCTTTTCTAATTCCTCAGCCTCTTGGGGAAGGGACCCTCCTACTTTCAGGAACCTTCCCCGCTCCACACACTGTCCACTCCCAGCTGGGACATACAAACTGTTCCTCACATTTGCATAATGTGAAAACCAAACATGCATGATCGAGCGAGTGCATTTCCCTCACTGCCTCCCTCTCTCCTCTGTGTGTCACGCCTCTGTCCCTGCTCGCTAGGCCTGGGGCCTGTCCACTGCCACAGTTACTCGCCGCCACCTCAGGGTCTTGGCGTTTCCTATTTTCTCTCCCTGGTTCTCTCCTCTTGGGGTTCTGCAAAGTGCGTCATCTTTCAGAGGCGGCCTCACGACACTTCCCTGAGCTCCTAAGTTCCTCTCTATCACGCCAGCATGGGTCTTTCCTTCAGAGCTCATCACAGTCCCTGCGATCTCGTGTCTGTACTTGCTCAGTGGGTTCCTGGCTCTGCCCACCCCCACGGCTGCTCTGGCCAGAGCAGAGCTTGGGAGCACCATCTGTCTCGTCCCTCGCCTGTGCCTCGCAGTGTCTGACCCAGCAGCACACGGAACATACTAGGGACTGGATGGATGTCTTACCTGCTCTCAGCTCACCCCCTAAGGCCTCTGTCTGTGAGCACCTTTCCCCAACTCTGGCCGATGCAGTTGGCACCCGGTTCAGACCTGAGGTCCCTCTGACTGGCTGTGCCCTTCTCAAGAGCACTGTCCTGGGTTCGTCGCAGCCTCCGTGCAGGGGGGTGCCTGGGAGGTGCGTTACACCCTCTCCCCTTCGTGCCCCAGACCAACCATGGAAGCCAGTGGCAGACAGGTGGGGGCGAGGTATAAAAGCCCCCTCACTAGGTTCAAGCACCAGTGTGCTCTGGCCCCCAAGGCCTGTCCTCAGGAGCATGTCCACAGCCCTTGCCCCCCAAGCCCCTCCACCTCCTCCAACGCCCCTTCTCCCCCAGGCACACACACAGACGCACCTTCTGCTCCTCATCATCACTGCCATTCTTTATCCTCTCCAAGATGGCCGTGGTGAGTTGCTCTAGCCACATGTCATCATTGATGGCCACCAGGGACTGACTGGAAAACTGAGGAAGAGGAAGGGAGAAGAGCACCACACCGAACAGTGGAAGGACTTTCTGCGCATGGAAGTGGGATAAGAAAGAAGCGAGGGACAGGAGGTACTGTCTGCAAAGAGGGAGAAAGAGCTCCAGAAATAGGGAAGACTGAAATACACGTAGTATGGGTGGCCAGGCCACTGTGACAACACAGTGACGAGAAAGGCAATGCCACCTTCATGTGGCAATGCCACCGTTCCGGTTGACAAGCCCCACTCCTGTATTATCCTATTTGCGTCTGTGCAATAGGAGTTAACATTCCCATTTTACAGCTGGAGAAGCTGAGGCCTGGAAAGGTGAAATCACTTGCCCAAGGACACCCAGCCAGGGCTCTTCCCCTCTCTATCAGTGGAAAGAGGGGCCGTGAAGGTGCAGAGGCAGGTTGAGGCTGAGGGCAGAGTCTGAGACTCTGGTGCAGGCACCAGGAGGCACGGATGCCAGAGGGAGGTTCCATGGTCAGAGAGGTCCCTTGATGGTGGCCTCAGCCGCTGGAGACCCGGGGCCTCTCCTCCCTAAGGGCCCTGAGGAGGGAGCCACACTGGGAGTTGGGGAGAGAGGGGTCTTAGGGAGGGCTCACGTGGAGCAGCCTGTCCTCCCACTTGTCCTGATCCAAGATCTTCTCTGTGTGATCTGTGACAGGAGAGAGTGTGGGGACCACCAGACCGGAGGGCCCCAGCAGGAAAAGAACCCACCCTGGAACGCTATGCTGGGGCCTGCAAGCCCAGCCTCTCATCTCATCCTCACCACGACCCTACAATAGAACTGCTATCGCACTGCACAGAGGCTCCAAGGTGAGGGCCTTTCCAAAGGTCAAACACATACAGCTGGCCAGTGTCCGAGCGAGGACTGGAAGCTGGGTCCGTCTGCTCCCAAAGCCCACACACTCCCCTGGCCCTCCACCCACATGAAGGAGCGGCAGTCGGTCTGGGAACTCTGGAGCCACAGAGCACAACAGGGCTGCAGGAAGCCACCCATCCACACGGCACCCAGAGGGACAGAGAGGCTGGTCCTGGTGCTCCTCGCCCCAAGGAAGTTCTGCCCTACGCCTGGGAGTCCAGCCCTTCTGGAGTCACCCCACTGCCTGCTCCTTTTCTCCACCTCCCAGCAACCCCTCACCATGCAGCAGTTGCAGCATCTCGGGGATCTTCTTGCTCCACAGCTGGCCCACGCTTGCGTTGATGACGGGGTGCAGGGAGGTGATGGGGTGCAGGGCATAGAGGAGCCTCAGGGCGCTGACTCCAAATGCTTTTTCTCTGTAGGGCTTCAGGGCACACAACTGAGAGACAAGAGAAGCACATAGGAGGCAGAGAGAAGGATTTAAGGGAAGGAAAGGAAGAACATTAGAATGAGCCTGTAGCATGCCAGAGGCAAGCTCGGCCATCCTGTTCTTTTCTAGCTGTTGAACATGTTCCCCCCATGCCCTCAGACACTGCCTCCTCTGTGACGCCCTCCGTGACTGCTGGAGGCCGGGTTAGCCATTGCTCTGCTGAGACCCCTTTTCCCCTGTGGGCTCCTCTGTTAGGGCACTCATCACATGTCACTCTGGGTGGTCAGGTCATCCCCAGGGGCATCTCCCTCACTGACGCTGTCAATACCTCAAGGGTGGGTACAAGGACAGGTCTATGCCTCCTCTCTCCACATGTTTGTAATGTCTATCGCAGCGCCAGGCAAATAGAGAAACTGAGAAAATGAGGTGTGGAAAGGCATGGCGACTTGTCCAAGTTCAGAGAGAGAAACTCGCCAGGAGGCCACACAGGAGACAACCAGGCCTTCCCCATCGGCCCCCTGTCCCCATACTCTCGACCCCACCACCTGGCCAGTGCCCTCCTCCAGGCCCTTTGGTCTGGGCCACCCCTCCCCAGGGCCTTGAGGGTCTCCGACCCCCTCATTCCACCTGCAGGGTAAAGCCTGGAATAGAGCAGGACTCGGCTATCGTGGAACGATCGGATAGATAAATGGACGAATGGAGACGTAGTGCCCGTCCCAGCGTTGCTCACCACAAGATGGGTCAGGAGTTGCTGCGGGGAGACGAACTCAGAGGCTACGTCAAAGAGAGGATAGAGGAGGGACAGTGTCAGTGCGAGCTCCAGGGGCCCCAGCTCCAGCCCCGCGGCAGCCCACCCTCCGTGCTGCAGAGGAGCACGGCGAAGTGGAGACGGTGCGGCCGCGCAGTGCTGGGGACAGGACGCAGCCTAAAGCGCAACCCCTGCCGTTCCTGCTTGCAAAAGAAACAAACACCAAGTGAGTGCTGACTGGACACCCTCGGCCCATCCCTTACCCCACTGGATGAGAGGTCGGGAGCGGGCGGAGTGGAGTGAGGCCAGAGCTGGGGCAGCGGAGGCACCAGGCACAGGACGGTCTGTGTGCCCACGACTTGATGATTACCCACAGCGCTCCACATGTGTGCTCCAGGGTTTGAAAACGAAGACCAAAGGCCAGAGGAACCTATGTGTGGGGCTCTCTCCTTGCCTTTCCATTCATGCTGAGGGCTGATGGGTTCTGGCTGTGGCCCAACCCTTCGTCTTCCTCCTCCCTCCCCCACTAAGGCCCCTCCCCAGGAGCCCCTCCACTGCACTCACGGCTGAGGTGGAAGCTGCTGAGGTAGGGGGCCTTGCCCAGGGCCCGGGCTCTCAGAGCCACCTCGGTGGCGCTCTTGCTCAGGACCACGAAGGCCGAAGTGTTGTTGGGATGACACACCAAGCTGACCAGTTTGGGCAAGGATACCTGGCAGGGGACGTGCCAGGGCTTCAATGCAAACCCCAAATCAGCCCTGTCACTTGACCTCCAACCGCATGACCTCGGATGCCTTTCCTGGAGGGGCGTGTGAAACCTGTGGACACAGCCCCCTCCCCCATTCATTCCCATTTTCTTTGTCTCTCTCGCCCTGTATTGGTAAAATGTCACCATGGTCTTTATTAAAAAGACACCACGAAGACCTTGATCAGACAGAGGGGCTTCTTGAAATTTGGAATTATGTGACTTGTCATCGCCTTCACTGGAGAACATTCCAGAGGCAGAAGAAATGCGAGGGGTCAGGGTAAAGGGCTTGTTTCGGGGGAGAGTGGCTGTGTGCAGGGAGCAGAGGACCTCCGGCTGTGCCCTCCCTTGCCCACTCCACAGCTCCTCAGCTCCCAGGAGTGTCCAGGAATCTTTGGAGGCCACTGTGAGCAGACAGGATGCATCATCGCCCCCTTTCGTACAGAAGGAGAAAGTCAGCCCAGAGAGCAATTTATTCCAGATGTCACAGCCAGACACTGGCAGAGGGACTTGGGCTCAGGCCTCCAGACTCGCCACCCAGTGACTGTCATGTGCTCCCCTGAGCCCCTTCTCAGAGGAGCCCCAGGCCCTGGAGCAGGGGAGACGGAGGTGGGAGGGTGGAAGCGACAGGACAAGGGGGAGATGGAGGCAGTGGGGGTCAGAGGAGTGGGCTGGGGAGGAGGAGACGGAGAGGTATCTGTGACCCCCGCTGCTTGTACCGTCTGTAGGACTTTGGAACACATCTGTTGGACGTCCTCTTCATTCTGTAGGAAGAACAAAAGAACTAAAATGTGAAAGCAAGGCCAGCTGACTCTCCTGGTCAAGGCCTCCTCCGGCCAAATCCCCTCCCTGTCCTGCCAGCCCAGCCTCCTGTCTGCCCTCTGCTCCTCACCCTGCCCTCCCTCTCTGCCCTCCACCGAGCCTGGCTCCCTCGCTCGGGCCCCCCTCAAGGCTGGCCCCGCTCACTGAGGGGTCTGACTCGCTGAGTTTGAGGAGGTATTTGATGATGATGTTCCCGTGGGGAAGGCTCAAGTAGTCATGACGGCTCAGTATTTCAAGGAAGTTCAGGAGGGCCAAGCGCACCTGGGAGGTCACAGATAGTCACTTGCAAGACAGCAAGGGATCTCGGGGAGGCCATCTGAACCCTCGGGTTCCAGGTGAGGACACGGAGGACCTCAGCAGGTCAGGGAGATCTTCAAGGAACTCCGACCTCCCGATTCCAAGTCCACTGTGACTCTTAAGTGGACTCCGTGGCTGTGACACAGCACCAGGCACCAAACCTGACCCCACTTCTGGATGCTGCCCGGAAGTTCTGACCCACATCAGCTCCCACCATCCTCCTGGAGAACCCTGAGCTCTGAGCTTGCCCACACTGTATGTCCCCAGGTATGTGGGTAGGGGAGAATCTCAGTCTAGGAAAGGTCCAGGTTCTGGCCCTCACAGGTCAAGCCAGTAACAAATCCTGCAAGGCCTGAGGTCCCAACCCTCAAGAGCCCAGTCTCTTCATGAGCCTTCTGGGGACTTGAGCCCTCATCTTTTGAGATGATGCCATTGTTCTACATATGGCACTCAAAACCACTGTGCCTTGTTCTCGCCATCCCAATGCTGTGTCTTGCACCATCAGAGCTGGGAGTCTCTGCTGCCTCCAGCCCTGGCTGTGGGGCTTGTTCAAAATACAGCTTCTCACACCCCACCCTAGACATGATGTTTGGGGCTTTCTGTGCCTAAGCAAACTGTGAGTTCTCAGGCGGCCGATTACTGTCATTTGGAACTCCATGGCTCCTCTGAGGACACTACAGTGCTGCCCACAGCAAAAGCTCCTAAGGAGGCAGGTAGGAACCACCTGTCTGCTTCTCCAACTCTTCCCTAGTTTGAAAAACCCAAATGTGTCCCAAGGGTGGGGGTCTGGGGCCAAAACCGGCTTGGGCCGGATGCCCTCCCTTCCTCTTTCCCCACTCCCTCCCCTCCACGAACAAGACTTTGAGGTCTCTGACAGCAATTGCCCTCCCAGCACAAACAGGCAGCCCTTCTGCTCACTGGTCTGTGATCCTCCAGTATCAACGTGACAACAGAATTCATCACCTCCCTCTTAAGTTCCTCTGTCTGGGGCACTAGAGAAAGCACAGACATGCTGTGGTCAGCATCCTCCCTCCTCCTCTGTTGCTTCAGGAGATGTAAGAGGACGGACAGGTGGCAGGAGTTCCAGGTGCAGTCCTGGTCTCCAAAGGCCAGGTGGAGTCTCCAAAGGAGTCTCAGCCACCCCTCTCCCTCCCACCCACACTGGGATGGACAGCGTAGGTGGAAAAGTGCTTTGACACAGTCCTTTCATCGAGCCGGCGTTGGAGATCCGGCCCTCGCCAGTCTCCCGTGAGTGCCCACACAAACCCCTTCTCCGGCCAAGCTGTCCTTCCACCCTCTGTGCATCTCGGCCTGTAGACGTTGGCCCATGCTCCTCTTCATCGTGCGCTCCCTCTCCTAGCCCACGGTGATGCCCTCCTTCCCTGCCTTTGTGCCATCTCCTCCGTGAAGCCCGTCCCAGCCCCTGACTGATCCCTTCCTGCATTTGTGCCGTGTGTCACCACGCATCTATTTCAGGACCACCGCCATTCCCACTCACCTCCCTGGAAAACCTCCCTGAAGATCTCCAGAGCTGACACAACTGCTGCTGGATCCTCAGCTTTCATCGTTTCTTGAAGGAGGTGGAACAGAGGATCCCAATATAACTTGCCTGTCAGAAGGGTGTGCAGACAAGAGGATCACAGGTGTGTGTAAGAGGCAGGTAATAAGCAGGAGTAAAATCATGCTCACAGCAAAGCACTGATCACCACGCGCTGGGTACATCTGGGGCCAGGCGGATGGAGAAAGGACGGAGGAAGAAAGAGAACCAGCCCCTGCCCAGCATTTACCATGTGCCAGGCATGGTGCCAGAGGCTTTTGCTGAGCTAGACCTTGGCCCTCCCCTGTCCCCAGCATGCCCTGCCCTAGGCCAGCACACTGTGTTCGGAGCTGAGGGTCCCACCAGAAGAGAGAGAAGTCAGTCCCAGGCTAAGGGTGTGGGGGTGGGGCAATGCCTGTGCCCTTTCAGATGCATTTAATTTCAGGCGAAGCTCTCCTAAGTTCCTTTGCATTCTATCTAGAAGGATGGAAGCCCCCCATGGGAACCTAGCCTGGCCCTGCAGTCCAGGGAGAGACAAAAGTGGCCCTGAGTACACACACATGCCCACACAGGCACACACAAACCCAGGCTAGGGAAAGGTGTTCACTTACTCAGCAGGTAGAAAGCCCTCAGGGCTAAGGTGTGGTTTTGTACAGAGAGGGGCTGTGCCTGGTTGACTTTGTCACTCATCTGTAGGGAGACCAAGGCCATCAGACTTGGGAGGACTGAAACCAGTGCCCCTAGGCATGGATGAGGAAACTGAGGCATGAAGCCATGACAAGTATGGTACGTGGCTACAAGGAAGACAGGAAAATAGAACATAGGAATCCACATTGTTCTCCCCAGAGGGAGAAAGACAGTGGCAAAAAATGAAATACATGGAAGCTATCACCCTTTTGCAAAATGGCAATGGTCCTCTTCCTATTCCACAACACAGAAGACCTGGCATTTCCCCTAGGCTGACGGAGAGGCTTGAACCCTCTGCCCATTTCCAAAAGTTTAGTGGGAGCAACAAATATGTCACCCCAGGAAATGTATAGGATGTGTCCAATTGGCCTCATGGGAAGGATCCCACTCTGTGCCCAGAATCCACAAATGTGCCTGTTCCAAGGAAGCCTGAGGTGTGTACGGCTAAGGTCACCATGTGAAAGACACCTGTGCTGAGTGGAGGTGGTGACCTGGTCTGGGAAAGCCGTCAGCTCCAAAGAAGAAAGGGCAAGTCCAGGATGTTTCTAGCGCTGCGGCACTCACCAGCTTGAACAGTATGCCACTGATGTTTTCCAGCTGTGACTTCAAGTTCACACCTCCAGAGCCACTGACAGCCACAGCATCCAACATCTGGCATATGCACTGTGTGCAAAAGGACAGTCAGGACAAGGCTTCCAGTCCCTTCCACAGCCTCAAGGGAAATAGTCTTTCTCATGTCTACTCATCGTCATTGCACATGGTCCTCTTGGACCTTTTCAAGGTCGGCTCAGGGGCCAGTTCTTCCCCAGCTAAACATAGCAAGGATCCATCCTTTCGCCTCACCCAGGAAGCTACACTGATTTTCACATAACCTCATTATTCCACAAAAACTGTTAGGGCAATCCAAAACTGCAAGAGTTGGCCACCTTCAAAAAAACAGGATGGATTAATCATGGCCAAAGCAAGAACTGGTTCTGTTGTTCTCTGATGCTAGTAATTCTGAAAACCAAGTATAACAGCCTAAATAACTCCCCTCTGCCTCGTGGATTCTACCGTTTTGCAGATTGTTCTTTTCACCAGTGTGAGGAAAAAGCCTTCGTTTCCACATGTGAGCACATTCCATTTGATTTTTTAAAAACAGCTTTGTTGATGTATAATTGACATAGCATAAATGGCACATATTTAATGTGTCCCGTTTAATAAGTTTAAACAAATGTATACATCTGTGAAACTATCACCACAATTAAGATAATGAACATTTCCATCACCCACATATATTTCTATTTACTTAGTTAGGTCTTTAATTTCGCACAGCAATGATTAGCAGTTTCCAGTGTACAGGTTTGACATATACACATTTTTTTCAGATTTATTCCCAAGTATTTCATATTTTCATATAACTCATCATCATGCCTGCAAATAAAGACAGTTGTACTTCTTCCTTTCCCATCTGTATGCCAATTAGTTCAACCTGCTTTAGAGTGTTGTTCAAATCTTCACATGTGCACTGGTGGTATACATGTTCTATCAATTATTGAAAGAGGCGTGCTGAAATCTCTCATTGTAGTTATGAATTTGTTTATTTCTTCTTGCAGTTCTATCAGTTTTGCTTTAGGCATTTTGAAGCTCTGCTATTAAGTACAGAAGCATTTACAATTGTATGTGCTCATGGTTAACTGACCCCTTTATCATTATGAAATGATATTCTTTATACCTGAATATAGTCTCTGCTCTGAAATCTGCTTTTTCTCAAATATAGCCAATACAGCCTATTGGTTGAGAAGTGTTAACATGGTATATCTTTTTCTTTCCTTTTACTTTTAACCTATTTGTACCTTTATCTTTGAAGCACAATTCCTGTAGGTAGCAGAGAGGTGGGTCTTGCTTTTTTATCCATTTGACAATCTCTGCCTTTTAATTGGAAAATTTAGATCATTGATGTCTAATGTGATTTTTTTATGTGGTTAAGTTTAAATCCACTGTCTTGCTATTTGTTTTCTATTAGTCTCAATTCCTTGTTCCCCTTTCCCTCTCTTTTGGTCCTTTAAAAAAATTAACTGAATATGTTTTATTAATATAATTCCACTTTCTATCCTTTATTGGCTTATTAGCTATAAGTCTTTGTTCTTTCAGTGGTTGGTATTGTTGATAGCACACATCTTTAACTTATCTCAGACAACCTTCAAGGGATTTTATACTACCTTATGTATAGCAAGTATAAGTGTGCTTATACCGTGAGGATACGTTGTGCTATTATTGTCATACATTTTACTTCTACATGTTATAAACTCCACCCTACATTGTTATAATTTTTGTTTAGTTTTGTGTTTCTTTGTTTTTGTTTTCTGTTTTTGAGACAGGGTCTCACTATGTTGCCCAGGCTGGCCTAGAACTCCTGAGCTCAAGCCATCCTCCCACCTAAGCCTCCTGAGTAGCAGGACTACAGGTATGTGCCACCACGCCTGGCTCAATTTTTTTTTTTTTGAGACAGAGTCTCACTCTGTTGCCCTGGCTAGAGTGCCATGGCGTCAGCCTAGCTCACGGCAACCTCAAACTCCTAGGCTCAAGTGATCCTCCTGTCTCAGCCTCCTGAGCAGACGGGACTACAGACGCACACCACCACACCAGCTAATTTTTTCTATTTTTAGTAGAGACGAGGTCTCGCTTTTGCTCAGGCTGGTCTCGAACTCCTGAGCTCAACTGGTCCCCCCGCCTCGGCCTCCCAGAGTGCTAGGATTACAGGTGTGAGCCACCGTGCCTTGGCCCTCCTGACTTAACTTTTTAAAACAATTATATTTTAGAGAGATTTTAAAAATAAGAACAAATATATATTTATCCACATAGCTGCCATTTCTGGTTCTCTTCATTCCTTTCTATAAATCTAAATAGAGTTTCTAACTGGTGTCATTTTCCTTCTACCTGAAGGACTTCCTTTAACATTTCTTAGAGTGTGGATCTACTGATGATGCATTCTCTCAGCTTTCGTATGTCTGAAAACTTATTTTTTCTAATCTATTTCTGAAAGATATTTTCACTGCGTATAGAATTCTAGGAGACAGTGCGTTTCTTTCAGTACTTTGGAGGTGCCATTTCACTCTCTTCTTGCTTGTGTCACTTCCAATGACAAATCGGGTATTGTGTGTATCTTGTTCACCTACATAAAACATGGTTTTTGTGGTTGTTGTAGTTTTTTCTCTGTTTCTGTTTTTACTCTGAGTACTTTGATATTTTTCTCTCTGTCACTCATTTCAAGAAATTTGATTATGATATGCTTTCGTGTGGGGTCTTTATTTTTCTTGGGCTTGTGGTTTACTGAGTATCTTGGATTGGTGCATTCATAATTTTCTTCAGATTTAGAAAATTTTCCACCAATATTTCTGCAAATATTTCTTTCTTCCTCTCCCCATTCTTTGGAGGCACCAACTGCAAATAAATTAGGCTGCTTGACATTGTCCTACGGCTCACTGATGCTTTATTCTTTTTGTTTTTTTAGTCTCCTTTCTCTGTGTTTTCATTTTGTGTAGTTTCTATTGCTGTGTCTTCAAATTAACCAGTCTCTTACCCTGCGATGTCTAATCTGCCATTAATCCCATCTAGTCTTTTTATCATCACAGATATTTTCATTATTAGTTGTAAGTTCAATTTGGTTCTTTTAAAAACATAGATCTTCCTTGTTTCTGTTTGGCTTACTTAATATTTCCTCTCGCTTTGAAATGTATAGAATGCAGTTATGACTCCTGCTGCAATGTGCTTGTCTGCTACTTTTAACCTCTGTGCGAGGACTCGTTCAGTTTTCCATGATGTTTGTCCTTATTACAGGTCATATTTTACTGTTTCTATGCATGCCTGGTGATTTTTAATTTAATGCCACTCATTGTAAATTTCCTTATTGGGTGCCAAATATTTTTGTATTCCTGTAAGTATTCTTGAGTTCGTTCTGGGACACAGTTACTTGGAAATAGTTCGATCCTTTTGAGTCTTGCTCTTAAGACTTGTTAGACAGGATCAGAACAACATTTAACTGACTGCTTACTTTGTCCTGCTCCTCAGTACCCTGCCCGCTGCCCTGTGAATTCTGAGGTTTCCCAGACTGCTTGCCGGGAACAGGCACTATTCCTGGCCCTGTGTGAGTTCTGGCTACTGTTCGCTCAGTTCTTAGTTCTCTTCCTTACCTGGGGCAGTTTCCTCACATACAGGACACTGTTGAAGACTCCTCTTTGTAAACTCCAGCTGCCTTGGTCTCCCTGAGCTCTCATTGCCACCTCCTCAACTCAGGGAGTCCTTTCCTCTACTACTGCCTGGAAACTCTCTTTGGGAAGCGAGCTAGGGCGATTACAGGGTTCACTATATTTCTTTCCTGCCTCTCAGGGATTACTATCCTTTGTTACCTGATGCCGAATGTCTTGAGAACCATATTTCCTATCTTTTGCCCAGTTTTTCAGTTGGTGAGGCTGGACAGCAGATCTGGGCCCAGTTACCCTATCTTTGCCGGAAGCAGAAGTCTCTCCACTGGAGTTTGATCACTGGAAAGTTCTTCCCCTTGCTTGTTGTCTATCTATAATGTCTGCTTCATTCTTCAAGGCACCATTCAAACGTCATCCCTTCTAAGAAGCCTCCTTAAATTCCTGCAGGCAGAACTAATCATGGTTTCTCTATTTATTCTAGTTCCCTCTTCCCCATAGATAGAAAGCAGCTCTGAGACAAGCACAATAAGTTACCCATCTCCCTTTTCCCAGCCTTGTTTATATCAACACTAGCAACTTAATAAATGTGGGATACATTCTCTCCAGGGTCGGCAAACTTTCTCTGTAAAGGACCAGATAGGAAATATTTTGGGGTTTGCTGGCCACAGGGTCTCTGGTACAGCTAGTCTGCTCTGCTGCCATAGCTCAGAGGCAGCCTTGGACAATACGCAAACTATATGGAAGGGAATGGGCATGGTTGGGTTCCAGTGAAACCTTATTTACAAACATAGGCATCAGCGTGAACTGCTCAATAAATATGGAATGCATGAACTAGGTCCGTTTCCTTCTCACTGCCACCCCAATCACCTGGGAAATGTAGACAGGCTTCAGATTTGTTGATGTCAAAGTCTTCAACCGCCGGATTAACCAGTTCACCTGCTTCTTGAGCTTGGATGCTGGGATGAGGGAGAAGAGGTGGCTGGTGATCACCAGAGCTTTCTCCGCCACCTGTGCTCAAGAGACAGAAGGAGTTTGCCTAAGCTTGTCATTCATCTTGGTATTCCCGGGGCCTCGCACAGTGCCTGGCAGGGAGAGGGGGCCCAGTAAATGCAAATGACAAAACCTCATAATTAATGACTAAGTGAATGGATAGTGGAGTGTTTTCTGACTATTCCCTTTTCGGGACAATGAGAAGAGGTAGCTGAAGAGGGTCACCCTCTTCCCCTGGAAGAGCCTGATGAGTCAGCCTTCCACAGGCAGGTGGACAGACACTGCCCCACCCCCACCATTGGATCAAGCCTCCCCCCAGTCCCAGCTACCCCCACTCCACCCTGCTCTTGGTTGCCAGGGGCCAACGGTTGAAGAGAACCCGGAGGGTGAGGTGGGCCTTGATGGCCACTTCGTTGGAGGCGATGTCCATTGCTTGGTCCCTCGTAGAGCCTATATCCAGGTGCTTTGGGACACTGATGGCCAGTCCACTGAGCACTGTGTGGGGAGCAGGGAGTTGGAGCTGCCCAGCACCTTTCCCTCCCCACAGAGGAAAGAGACACGTGCACACATGTTCACAGTCCTCCCACCTGAACCTACGAAGGTCTCTGCTGTCCTATGATGGAAACACTGCTCGTTCCCCATCTCCCCAACTATCCTTCCTTCTGAAGGCACCTGGTCCACCCAGAGAGGCAAGGAAATTGGTGAGGCTGTGAACACTCACAGCATCCCAACCAAGTTTGGTCCTGGCCCCAAACCAGGCAACGGAGCATGGCATCTGCTCACACCCTGCCTGCTCCCGGCCACCTCCTGCCCCTTGCCTGGACTTGTGGGATCCACATTCAGGGATCTGGCCTTTTCCTGCCCTTCTTTGCTCCCCCCTGATTCCCACAGAGCTTTTCCTAGGCCCCCCGACCCTCACCCTGACACAGCGCCAACATGTCCTCCTCCTCCTGGGTTGTCCTAAGCAGGCGCAGGACATATGTCCATGTGGCACCGACATACGTGGCCGTACCTGGGAGGAGAGGGTAAGAAAGACACCCCTATCCTAGGGAGGAGGGCCTCCCAGCCATGCTGTAGTGTAGGCAGCCTTATTGATTCGGGACCATGAGACCTGGCTTCTGACCCTAGCTTTGCCTCCAAAGAGTCTAGGTGACCTGGAGCAAGGTACTTCATTTACCTAAATTTCAGGGTCTGCAGCTGTGAAATGGGACTGCAGTCCTGACCTGGCTACCTCTGGGAAGAAGCGCTGGGAAGGTGAACTCCACAATGAACGTGAGCACAGCACACAAGTGCCAGGGGCTGCCACAACCTGCACACACATCCCTTCTCAGGAACACTTGAAGAATCTGAGAGCTGTGCTGTCTGAGTTCAGTGTGAGAACATTTGTCCTGATTAGATTACAAGACACATTTCCTGCTTCTGTTGCTGTGTCCTCTGGGCTTGCTGTGTATCCGAACCCTCATGCCTTGTCCCTTGGAACCTGATGCCCAGAAAGCCAGCTGACTCCCCAGCCTCTGGCCCCAGCCCCAGGTAGTCAACATAAGTCAGGGACTGTCATTTGCCCAGTGGCTTGATTTTTTTTTTTCGTTGAGGGAGAGGAGTGGATTGGATAAGAGAACCATTGCTGTCACCAGGTGCAACAGGGACAGCATAGAGGATAGAGATTGTGTCATGATTCTTTACCTCACCCTGCTACATGGTTGCCCTTCCAACCCACAGGCCCCAATCCAATCCACAGCCCCCGTGACCCCTAAGCAAAGCCTCCTCACTGCCACCTTTGCCCCTCCCGCCACTGCTGAATGGGGCTTTCTGTTCTGCCTTCTGCTCCATCGCTGTTCCTCAGTCTTCTCCCCAGATCAGTCTTCCACACCCTAATACTCCTTCTACTGCACCATTCCTGGTCCCAGGAACAACTCTTCAGTTCCCGTCAGCCCCGCAGGAATCCTGGTTTGTCCCCCTGCCCGCCATGGTGGCCAAGTGGAGTTGTACCGTGAGAAGATCGGGAGCATCGAGAGTCCACATGACGCCCCACCCCTGCCGCCCCGTCCTCTCCTCGCACGAACTCTCCCCTCACAGGGTCCAGACCTGGGCGGAGGAGGAGTTTCCCCACTGCCACCAGCAGGCTCCTTGGAGGCAGTCTATGCGAATGCCACAGCTTGACGATGATCATTCTTGGGCATTGGGATCCCAGAGCTACCAGGACCGAGGTACATATCTCCTCTAGTTCTCCCTGAGGCTCCTGGAAAGAGAGGGTCTAACTGTTCCCAGGCTCATCCCCAAGACAGAGGGATCTCTTGATAGAACAGAAGCAGCTTCGGTCAGTAAGTGATTCTCTTCTACCAAGAGGGCAGGAACCTCCCACCCATCCAACATGCACCCTCCCAGTGCTGGAGGGCAAGAGCTTCCTGAGTGTGCAAGAGGACAAGAAGGTAAGAAGGATACGTTCTCAGCCTGCAAAGCCTCTGTCTTGTGTATTGGGAGGTGGGGGTGGGGATGGGTGGTTCCAGACCCCGGAGCTTCCCCTACAGCTGTGAGTGAACCATCAGGAAGGTAAAAGAAGTTGTGGAAGTAACCTTGGAAAGTCACTGGGAGGCCCAAGGTCTAGGTCACAAGACAACTGTGCCAAGGGAAGGTAGGTAAACTGGAAGAAAGACACCTACGTAGTAGCTAACCAAGAAAATAAAACAGCAGATTAACTCAGTGATAGGGAAGTAAGTACAAAAGCATGTGGATGGATGGACAGGTAGACATCATGACCCTTCAGTCTAAAGATGGGCTAACAGACAGGTGGGTGGATTTAAATAGGTGAGGAAATTGATTAGGGTGATTAGTTGAGTCACATTACCAAAGCGACTGCCTGTGGCCTCCCAGAAGGAGGTTTAGGACACCGTCTGAGCACTAGGTTAGATGCTGAGACCAGTAGCCCAAATCCTTCCCATCTCCCATCTCACTTCTCCCGCCTCACCCCTTCCCTCCATCACTGTGTCTTCCCTTCTGCTGCGCTCACTGTTCTTGGGGTGTGCTCAGGGTACAAGTCGTGGGCTCTAGCACACTGTTTAGAAACTTGAGGGACTCATATCCCAGGTCCCACTTGGTTTCCAAATGTCATCATCCACCAAAAGAGAACTCCTGGGGTCAGTCCCAGGGTCCTTTCGTTCCTTTCCCCCAACCTAGAGGCAGGGGCTCCTCACCATTGTCCTCAGGTAGTCGACGATAGTATCAGCCAGTCTCTGGTGTAGTGCAGTTGGTATCATGTTATTTAAGATTTTGACTTCTAGCAACTTAAGGGTCTCTAAGACACTACTTGCTGAGAACTAGAGGAGAGAGGGCACGCAAGAAGGAAGGTTAGAGGGTGAAAGTAATAAAGAGAATGATGATCTCTGGTCGAGAAAGAAAGAGGAGGAGTGAGTGTAGGAGAAGATTAAAGCTGGGCCCAGGGTTGGGGGAGTGGAGAAGTTATGGGTCACACTAGGGACCTGGGAACCAGAATTGGAGCTCTGAATGAATGGACCAAGTAGTGCTCTGCTGACAGGAAATTCTTCCTGGGTGGGTGCCCAACAGGCTATCTGGATGGAGGTGTCCTACCCTGGCTGGAGCCAGAAATACATCCGGGATGTCCTCACCTTCCCAGCAACTTGGAGTGCCTCCATGAAGTTGTGCGTGGTCTTTCCTGAGCTATCCCAGTCCAAGCCCTTTTCAGGGTGGGCCTGGAAGGGCTTTGAGGACACCGAGGAACTCATAACTGTATGTATCTCTGCAAGGAATGGAGAGGATGAGGAGGTGTTTCTCTTTTGCTGTAGATGGTTATTTCCTTGGGGGTCTTTCATCACAGTGTGGTGAATGAAAGGGGCTGCCTTGCTGAAATAATAGGAAAATATCTAGTCCCATGATTTTCTAATAACAGCTAAAGATCAATCCTATGAGCTCTCTCTCTCTCTCTCTCTCTCTCTCTCTCTCTCTCTCTCTGCTCTCTCTGTGGGGGCAGGCACCCTGCAGGGTTCTGTTTTCACAACATCTGTAAAGAGCAAAAAGACAGAAAGGAAATGCAAATCTTTCTCTTGTGGTTCACCAGCTCAAAGCCTTTAGAATTTGTTTTACAGCCTCTAAAAGTTCCTGGGGAACCCAGGGATGGACTGCAGGGTAGAAAACGCCAGGCCCCAGATCCTGCACAAAATCATATCTTAAGGGCTAGAACACTGACAAGATCTTTGACATCCAATAGCCACTTCTCTTGTTATCTGTCTACCAAGGAGAAGGCGGAGCTGGATGCAGCTCATAGTTCACTCTGTTAATTTGGCTACAGCCAGAAATCATCTTTGCCCCTTTTTTTATAATTCCTAAATGAAAAGCCTAAATATCCAATTCTCTCTGCCATCACACTCTTCTTCCTCTCTCATGTTCCGCCCTTTCCTGCTTCAGAAAGTAAAATAAATTTCTTCTTTCTATCCTAACCTTTGTCTGGAGAAATTTTTCTCAAACCTGAGTGTACCAGCATTGCACTCTAACAGTGAAAATAGGCAAAGAATAGTGTTTAAGAATTAGAAGACATAACTTTGACTCCTCATACAG
Organism: Avahi laniger; assembly: GCA_963575035.1. Lineage (NCBI taxonomy): Eukaryota > Metazoa > Chordata > Mammalia > Primates > Indriidae > Avahi > Avahi laniger. Next base: position 52,446 of record CAUYSK010123842.1, read on the forward strand.
ATTCTGTCCCTCTAGCAACATATCCCTAAACAATTTGCATAATTCCTGGGGCGTGTATTTCTTCACATGTAAAATAAGGATAATAAAAATTAACATGAGAATCAAAAAAGATGAGATTATGTGCTATTAGGTAGCAACTTTCAGGGTATCAGCCTGCACTTTGAATAACACCTCTTCCCTCCAGATCATAAGCACCTTTCCCGAGTGGTAGAGAGTTACGGGGGGAGAGGTGCTTGTCCACAAGACTATGAAAAATTGATTACTGTGAACTACAAACTTATGTTACAGTCACGTATAACTATAATCTTAGTTAATAGTGATAGGAAAGAAAAAAACCCAGCAAATTTAATTTAGGTAGGGCTCAGTCTACTACCAGCAAACTATTTATTTATTTGTTTTTTGATCTGTGATTTTGTTTTTAATTAAGTTACGATCACACATAATTTTTAAATTTGTGTTTATCTCCTCTATTTTAATCCTTCTAATGAGTTGGTAAAAGCACATTACCAATCACACATATACAGAAGTTCTACAGTTTTATGTGTTTCTGAAGAGCTGTTTAAAGACAATCCTAAATTATAATTTAGTCTGACTTAGGTAGTAAAGAATTCAAAAGTTTAATTTGCTATTTCTTTTCACATTGACTTTTAAAAGCATTTAACCTTATAGATTGTTTATAAAATTTGAGAAGTGTTAAATATTCTTTATTTGATATTACACATAAACCACACTAAAATGCATTTCAATAAATCAAAGGCAGCATTTTAGTAGACACACGGAAATTAGATTGGCATAGTGAAGACCAAAAATATAAAGTAAACATTGCTACTTTATCTCTAGCCCTCTCCTTTAACAGGCTAATGAACACAAGTTAAAACACCAGTGAGTCTTGCTTGGTTCCAAGACAGTGAAAGAATTCCCTAGTATTTAAATATATTTCCATAACCAGTTATATAAAACTAAATATAAAACCAATCTACAATGGGTTTTGAAATGGCAATTTACCATCCTTGTGAAAAGTTGAACATTACTAATTTATCCAATTGTGTTGGCCTTAATAAGATCAGAGACAGTGTCAATCCATTTAGGAGAGGGGAGGTAGCTGCCCTGATGTTCTTCCAGTTACAATTTAGGGGCTATGCAAAAGATCTCCTTTAATCTGCACAACACAAGGATACAGCTGTTGGATTCTGGTGCTTACAGAAACTAAATAATTGCTCAAAGTCACAGCTAATAAGAGGAAAACCAGGGATTCAAACCCAGGTCCACATGGCTCTGTTTCAATCACATTCTTCTCATTCCAAGACAGAATCAGCCTAAGTAAAAGGGAAGTTAACTGAAATGATACATAGTGAGAGATTAAGAATTAGGACTAGCTGGGAACACCAAGAACAGAAGCTTTGACAGGGCAGGACTTTCTGCAGACTAGAGCTGCGAGGGGGCCTAGATTTCAAGACAGCTCCAGGAACCTCACTGACAGTTAAATACC
>CAUYSK010123843.1:0-16759 GCA_963575035.1 Avahi laniger
GCTTGAGCCCAGGAGTTTGAGGTTGCTGTGAGCTAGGCTGATGACACGGCACTCTAGCCCAGGCAACAGAGTGAGACTCTGTCTCAAAAAAAAAAAAAAAAAGAACTTGCTGCTATTGCTCTAAAATCAATATTATCAACTGCCTCAGTACCATTTCCAGATACCTGACTGTAATAGATTTTATTTTTATTAGCTTTGTTTTAATTGGGATTTTTGTCAATTAAGAAATAATTATTCCTGACTAAAGCATAAAACATGACATAAATCAAAAGTGTTCAATAAAACTATTCTGTTCTTGGTCTACAAGTAAATGTCGTTGTCCCAGAATTATAATTTGTAATGCTTTAGCTTCAAAAATATTATAAATTGGCTTGGAAAAAAATGATGGAAGGTGCAGGAGATTCGTTTAGCAACTGATGTGACTATGATATTTTGCAAGTGAGAACTATGCCATATGCCACTGAAAACTTTAGTATCACTAATTTTTAAGGAACTCTGTGTTAAATATTTTCATTGCTTTTAAATATTCTATCTTATTTGTATAAATACAAATAAAATTTGTATTTTATTTGAATGCAAATTCTTTAAGAGCTTGAGTTAAGTGGAGCTAATGACTTATTATATCCATAGATGATAAGAAAGAGAAGACAGAATGGAAAAATGGCCATGGAATCTGGATACTCAGGAGATAGTGCTCTCGAGCACAAATAATTTTATAGAATATCAACAATAGACAAAGATATATGTGTGTCTATATCTACATAATATATTGGAAAATGAAAACCAAAATTTCGCAATGGTATTTATAAATCAATAAATTCTAATTTTATTTTTGAGTGTTTCCTTACCCCCTACAACTATATATTAATTTTATTAAAAATTAAATAAAATTATAAAAAATATTAAATTTAAAATATTATATAAAAATTTATAAATTTAGAATAGTGAAAACAACATTGATAAAGAGGAAAAAATATTGGAACAATTACAGTACTCAATTTTAAAGCATATTTAAAACTTCTGTAGACAAGTTAGTATACCATTGGCTTAAAGGTAGATATAGAGCAATGGAAGTTAAAAGAGTCCTGAAATAGATTCACACATTAATCAATTGATTTTTTTTTCATTTTAATAGATTTAGGGGGTACAAGTGGATTTCTGTTATACAGATATATTGCGTAACAGTGAGGTCTTGGCATTTAGTGTCCCCATTACCCAAATAGTGTACATTGGACTCAACAGGTAATTTTTCATCCATCACCTTTCTCCCACTTTCCTCCTTTTTGAGTCTCCGACGTCCATTATAACATTTATATGACCATAACTGTCCATAGCTCAGCTCCCACTTATAAATGAGAATAGGTGGTATTTGGTTTTCCGCTCTTGAGTTATTAGCACTTCACTTGGGATGTTTGCTTGTTGATTTGCTTGAGTTATTTGTAGATTCTGGTTATCTGCCCTTTTTCAGATGTATAGCATGCAAATGTTTTCTCCTATTCTGTAGGTTGTCTATTTGCTCTGTTTCCTTAGCTGTGCAGAAGCTTTTTAATTTAATCAATGCCCATTTTATTTATTTACATTGTTGCTGTGATTGCCTTTGAGGTCTTCTTCATAAATTCTTTGCCTACACAGATATCTAGATGAGTTTTTCCAACATTTTATTCTAGAATTCTTATGTTTTGATGTCTTAGATTTAAGTCTGTTATCCATCTTGATTTAATTTTTGTGAGCTATTGGAGATACGGATCCTGTTTCAATCTTCTGCATGTAGCTGTCCAATTTTCCCAGGACCATTTATTGAATAGGGCTTCTTTCCCCTGGTGTATATTGCTGTCTACTTTTTCAAATATCAATTGATTGTATGTGGATGGTTTTATATCTGGTCTCTCTGTTCTGTTCCATCAGTCTATGTCTCCATTTTTGTGCCAGTACCATGCTGTTTTGGTTACTATAGCTGGTAGGACAGCTTAAAATCTGATAAAGTTATGCTTCCTGATTTGTTTCTTTTGCTTAAGGTTCCTTTGGCTATTCAGGCTCTTTTCTGGTTCCAAACAAAGCATAGAATTATTTTTCCTAGATCTGTGAAAAATGACATTGGTATTTTCATGAGGATTGCATTAAATCTGTAAACCACTTTGTGCTGTTTCTTAAAAGTAGAGTGTGAAATACCCATGTTAAAGATATTCTCACTATACTAGAAGGAAAGACATCATCCTTATGCTCAAAGATAAGAATTGGAAACATAAAAAATTTCATACAGATATTATTTAAATAATCTTAATGTTTTAGCCTTCCCACATAATTTAGTTGCTTCTTCATAACTATTAATAACTAATCTTTGTCTGACTCAGTAGACTCTAACAGCTTCCTCAGGTGTTTATTTCTTTATGAGGGTTCCTGGGCCATGTAAAATTTGTATTATGCTTTTCTTCTGTTTGTCTTTGTCATGTCAAATTAATTTTTGAACCAAGCTTGGACCCTAAGAGGATGAAAGTGAAGCTTTTCCACTCCTGAGATAAGATTTTCCACCAAGGGTGGTGGAACAAATGGTCATCTACATGCAAAAAAGTCAAAATGAATCTTTACCTCATGCTATATAAAAATTAATGTGTGATAGATTATATATCGAAATATAAAACATAAACCTATAAATATTCATAAAGAAAACATGGAAAAAATTTTTTTGATCATGGGATAGGCAAATATTTATTAGTGAAAAAAAGCATGAAAAAATTAACAAATTTGACCTCATCAAAAGGTGAAATGTATATTCTTTGAAAAGACAGACACAGAGTAAAGTTAAATATGTGCAAATCACAAATCTACTGATCAACTTAAATCCAGGAAATACTAAAAACTCAATGCAAAGAAGATATAAAGAAACAAATAAAAATGGACAAAAGATCTCAAAGTATACTTCACCAAAGAAGTGACACATAATGAAATATCACCTAACTCCTGTGAGAATGACTCTTACAAAAAAGTTCCAAAACAATAGATGCTGACATGGATGTGGAGAAAAAGGAACTCTTATACACTGTTGGTGGGACTGCAAATTAGTACAACCTGTATAGCAAGTAGTATGGAGATACTTCAAAAAACTAAAAGTAGACCTTCAATTTGATCCAGCAATCCTACTACTAGGTATTTACCTAAAGGAAAAAAAGTCATTTTATAAAAAAGTCACTTACACTTGAATGTTTATTACAACACAATTCACAATTGCAAAGATGTGGCATCAGCCCAAGTGCCCACAAATACATGAGTGGATTAATAAAATGTGGTAGATGTATATCATGGAGTACTATTCAGCCATAAAAAATGGTGATCCACTATCCTTTGTAACAGCCTGGATGGAACTGGTGAACATTCTTCTAAGTAAAGTAGTGCAAGAATGGAAAAACAAACACCACATATACTCAATACTAAACTGGAACTAATTGATCAACACTATGTGCACATATCGAAGTAAAACTCAACAGAAATCATACAGATGGGGAGGAGGAGGGGATGGGTAAATTCACAGCTAATAGGCACAGTGCACACTCTCAGGGTGAATGACACACTAATAACTTTGACTCAATCTGTACAAAAGCAAATTATGTAACCAAAACATGTGTACCCCTGTAATATTCCTAAATAATAAAAATACAGTTCTCTCCCAGATGATAAAAAAGCAAGTGGCACAAATACTAAATAAGCACATAAAAAATTCTACATATTAGTCACCAGGAAAATGCAAATAAGAACCACAATGAGCTACTTAGTACACATTTACCAGAATGGCTAAATATAGGATATTTAAGTATTACAAGTGTTAGCAAGCATTTGGATGAGTGGAACTCATACATTGCTTGTGGTAATGAAAATAGCACAGATACTTAAGAAAATAGTTTGGCAGGTTTTTTTTAAGTGGCATCAAATATAAACTCACCATATGTCCCAGGAATCCTATTCCTATTTATTTACTTAAAAGAAATGAAAATGTATGTGTACATAAAGACTTATATACAAATGTATACTGTAGCTATATTCATAATTTTCAAAAGCTGTAGAAAATCCACATGTATATACTGTCATGATTGGTTAAGTACATTGTATAACATACATATAATTCAATAGTATAAATAATACAAAGAATGAATTACTGATATGTGCAAGAATAAAGAGCTAAAAATCAGAGTCTCAACTGCCTGATGAAGCTGAGGGTAGAAAATAATTAATTTCATAAACACTCAGAGTAACTTTTTGGAATGATAGAGATATTCTGTATTTTGGCTATTGTTGTGTTGACATGATTATATACACTTGTCAAGCACATAGAACTTAAAAATGGTGGGTTTTCCTGTATGTAAGTTATACTTCAATCTGACCAAAAAAATGTCGATAAGCACTGTGCCAGGTAAATTTTGCAGTTAGTGTAAAATTTGAATCAGAAAAGGTGATAATTAATTGCAATAATTCAAGCACAAAGTGATTACAATCTAGACTTATCTTAAGCTAAAAATGGAGGAAAAGGGTAAAATCAAAGAATTTAAAAAATGAATCAATTTTATAATTGGATATGGGTCATGAAAGAGGAAAAGAACAAAAATGGCAAATATTTCTAATCTCATAACTGCAGAACGTGAATTGTAGTGACACAACTAAAGAATTTAGGAGTAAAATTCAGCTTGGGAATAGGAGGCAAATAAAGTAAACTTTTGGTAAGATTAAGGAAATTTGGGGGCACTCAAAAAATTAGGAAATGCAGTGTAAGAAATGAGATAAATGGTCACAGCTAACAATGCATATTCAAGAATCAGAGATATAGAAACTTAGAGAGCAGTTTAAAGATTTTCTCATTTAATGCATCAATTGAAGTATGACAAAAAGAATGTTCAAAAAATTATTTGCTATAAAAAATATCATCTCATTATTTGAAGGTCTAAAATTGCGATTCCTAACCTGATTCAATCCATATTTTGTGTATTTTTTCCATTCAGTCTCTAATTGACATCTCAGATATGGATGGGATCTTTGAGGGATACAATGCAGGGAGGGTAGAAACAATATAATAATAATACTTAATAATGACTAAGCATTTGTCATACATCAATCATGTGCTAAGCACTTTATTTTCATTTCTTCATTTAGACTGATAAATAACACTTAAAGTTGTACATAGTGTCATTACATTTATTTTGCGGATAAAAATACCAGAGGCTTAAGAAATCATTAATAAAATTTTCAAGCTCAATAGCCTGTTCACATTGCACAGGGGAAATCAGGAGCTTGAAGATGAATTTCTCAGATGTGAATAATTTGGGAGCCCAATTATGAAAAAAGAAAGGTCATTATGACAAATTTTATATAATAATACCAACATTGCAAAATTAATTTGCTAGGCCTATACATCATATTCAGTCCTACATGAGTATTGTCATCAAAACTAACATAGATTTTAATTTCATGTTACTTTTTATCCAACTATACATGCTGATATTTAAATTAGTATTTTTACTGATCTGATTTTAGTCAAATGTAGGAAATATGTATAAAAAAAGAAAAACATCCCTTCTAAATATTAAAGTGTAGAAAGTTATGAAAACAGTGTTTAATCAAATAACATAAGAGCAACTTTTTAACAAATCCTGAGAGTAAAACTTACTGCTTTGTCAATTAAAAGGAAATAACTTTTCAGTTAATTAATATTAAATACACATCCCCATGAAAGATTTCCGGTTTTCTTAAAAGTGAATTATAACTTTAAATATGCTTATCTGAGATTCCTTGAAAAAATTGATTATGAAGGCATGAGTTGAAGAAAATGCTAATTTTTAAAAACAATTTAGAGACTGAATATCTCCACATACTATGTCGTTTACATTGGCTAATCTACAAAGATGACAGAATATTACACAAAAGGAAATATACAATATTTATGATTATATGATATCATTGAAAGTCCCCAGATTATTCAATCAATGTATGTAAGCATTGAAAGAAATACTTATTTCTAATTTTGTTTTGAAGATGTTCTGAAGTTACTTTTTATTAATTTGTGATTTATAATATTTCAACCTTAGGCCAGTGATCATTATCCTTCTTTTTTTTTTTTTTTTGAGACAGAGTCTCACTGTGTTGTCCGGGCTAGAGTGAGTGCCGCAGCGTCATCCTAGCTCACAGCAACCTCAAACTCTTGGGCTCAAGTGATCCTCCTGCCTCAGCCTCCTGAGTAGCTGGGACTACAGGCACCTAATTTTTTCTATATATTTTTAGTTGTCCAATTAATTTCTTTCTAATTTTAGTAGAGACGGGGTCTCGCTCTTGCTCAGGCTGGTTTTGAACTCCTGAGCTCAAACAATCCGCCCGCCTCGGCCTCCCAGAGAGCTAGGATCACAGGCGTGAGCCACCGCGCCCGGCCTCTCCAGGAGTTTTCACAGGGGATAAAACCCCATGTTTTCTCAGAAGTGTAGTAAATGAAGGTGAATGACCATGATTATGAATGTCTAAATGAACAGAAATGATCTAATATGTGGTTTTGCCAAAGACAACTGTTCATGTAAGTGTAAGACATTTGGTGAGGGGGGAGGAAATACTGAAAATGAGAGATTGTAATAGCACAATGGATTCTTGAGAGTGCTATTTCCTCTTTGAGGATTTTCCAACCCATGGCTGATTCTTTTTGCTTTTGGTTTTAACTGAAACTGGGAAAACTGAACTTATTCCCATCTGAAGGAATTATCCTAATGCAGTGGTTCTCAAACTTGGCTGTACGTTATAATCACCTGGGGAGCTTTTACAAATCCCAGCTGCCCAGATCACACTCTGGACCAATTATTAATAAACTTCTGGGGATGCAACCAAGGTGTTTACCACGAGCAACCAAGTTTGAAAACCACTGATATAGTCGAGTGTGGATTCTGCAAACTGCCTGGCTGCAAATTCCAGCCCAGCCACTTCCTAGCCATGTGACCCTGGGCAAAATATTTAACCTCAACAGAATCTATCAGGAAAAAAAAGGTGATGGAAATAACACATCCTTATAGGATTGTCATGAAGTTTAAATAAGACAATCCATTTAAACCAGTTAAAAGAAGGCAGACATGTAAATTCTATCATTAATATTATTAACTATTATAACAGCTAGTTCTTATTTCATATTAATTCCTCTGGAAGACATTCCCAGCCATGGTTCCCCCATCTGACACTCACTCACCTAGTAGATTTCTTGTATTTTCCTATAACATTCTTTTTTCATACATAAATTCATTTTGCTAGTGCATATTCATTTAGCAACTACTTCACTAAGAGTGTGATAGAAGACAAAAAAGAAATATGCACACCTGCCTCACCCCCTTGGAGTTTAACTTCTCTCGTGTGTCTGGGTTTTCCCAGTCAGATCGTAAACATCATGAGCTAAGGGACCATGTTTTAGGCCAGGCTAGCCCTAGCACCCAGCACCCAGCACCCAGCGCTGCAGGTTGGAAACATCGCTGGGCGCCAGGGTTGGAAGATTGGGTTCAAGTTCTTGCTTTGCCACTTACCAGCTGGGTAATAGGGAGCAACCCACTTGTCCTCAATAGGTGTTCCCTCATGTGTGCAGTGAAGATAATCTATTCAAGACCGTTGAGAATATTAGAGGTCTGCACAACACACGTGGATTTGTCTTGCAAATATCCACGTTCAAGTCCCCAGGTAACAGTGCCGCGCGCGCCCACCAGGGGGCAGCAGGTCGCAGTCCCGCCGCCCGCCGCGCTTGACGCCAGGGCGCACGCCCCGCCCCGTGACCGTGACCGAGGGCGGCGCTGGGGCAGCGTCCGGCTGGCCCGGAGCGTCCGGGTCACCGCCATGGGGGCCGAGGCCTCGGGCAGCCGGCCCGAGCTGCGGGAGCTGGTGCGCGAGGCCGAGACCAGCCTGCTCGAGTGCAAGGTGTGCTTCGAGAGGTTCGGCCACCGCCAGCAGCGGCGCCCGCGCAACCTGCCGTGCGGCCACGTGGTCTGCCTGGCCTGCGTGGCCGCCCTGGCGCACCCGCGGACGCTGGCCCTCGAGTGCCCCTTCTGCCGGCGAGCCTGCCGGGGCTGCGACACCAGCGACTGCCTGCCGGTGCTGCACCTCCTGGAGCTCCTGGGCTCCGCGCTTCAGCCGTCTCCGGCCGCCCCCCGCACCGCCTCCTGCGCTGCCGGGGCTCTCACCTGCCACCACGCCTTCGGCGGCTGGGGGACCCTGGTCAACCCCACCGGGCTGGCGCTTTGTCCCAAGACAGGGCGGGTCGTGGTGGTGCACGACGGCAAGAGGCGGGTCAAGATCTTTGACTGCGGGGGAGGATGTGCGCATCAGTTTGGAGAGAAGGGGGACGCTGCCCAAGACATTAAGTACCCACTAGATGTCACCGTCACCAACGACTGCCATGTGGTTGTCACTGATGCCGGCGATCGTTCCATCAAAGTGTTTGATTTTTTTGGTCAGATAAAGCTCGTCATTGGAGGCGAATTCTCCTTACCTTGGGCTGTAGAGACCACCCCTCAGAATGGGGTCGTGGTGACTGATGCGGAGGCAGGGTCCTTGCATCTCCTGGAAGTCGACTTCGCGGAAGGGGTCCTTCGGAGAACCGAGCGCTTGCAAGCTCATCTGTGCAACCCCCGAGGGGTGGCCGTGTCTTGGCTCACCGGGGCCATTGCAGTCCTAGAGCGCCCCCTGGCCCTGGGGACTGGGGCCTGCAGCACCAGGGTGAAGGTGTTTAGCTCAAGTATGCAGCTCCTCGGCCAGGTGGATACTTTTGGGCTGAGCCTCTTCTTTCCCTCCAGAATAACTGCCTCTGCCGTGACCTTTGATCACCAGGGGAATGTGATTGTTGCAGATACCTCTGGTCCAGCTATCCTTTGCTTGGGAAAACCTGAGGAGTTTCCAGTACTGAAGCCTATGGTCACTCATGGTCTTTCCCATCCTGTGGCACTGACCTTCACCAAGGAGAATTCGCTTCTTGCGCTGGACGCAGCGTCCCATTCTGTAAAAGTCTATAAGGTTGACTGGGGGTGATGCAGTGTGGGGGTGGGCTTCCTGGGGCCTGGAATCTGAATCCCTGGTGCTGCCACTAATGAATTGTTTAACCCCGTTTAAGTCACTTAAACTCATCTGTCCAGGCAGGGATAATTGTAACTGCCTGGCAGACTTACAAAAGTTGGGGCAATTATTAAGTTTATTTTATTTTTTTGTAGAGAGGGTGTCTTGCCATGTTACCCAGACGGGTCTCCAACTCCTGGGCTCAAGCGATGCTTCACCTTGGCCTCCCAAAGTGCCGGAATTACAGGCCTGAGCCACCGTGCCTGGCCTGGAATTATTAAAGAATAATTATTAAATCTACCATATATTGAACGTATACATCTGTGCTAAGAAATTTGCAAATATTAGCCATTTAATCCTTACTACCTAGTGAGATCATATTTATTATTAATCCCATTTTATGGGTTAGGAAACTAAGATCCAGAGAGTTTAAGTGACTACTCCAAGGTCATATTCACTGTGACAGTCACGACACTCACAATTTGAACTCAGTTCTTACTGATTCTCAAACCCCTTGCTCATAAATAAGATAACAGATGTGGGGATAGCAACTCAAATGTATACTATGTGTACTATTGCTATGTGTACTCTCTTTACAAGTAGCTAATCATTTTAGTTAGATGTACACAGAAAGGAGACTTTTTATAAAGAGTTTAGGAGAAAAAGGGTTTTGTGATGGGCAGCAGTTTAATTCAACTTGCAATTCCTCTGATGGCACATTAGATGAAGTTACTGTTGAAGAAAAACAATTGAACTGCATATTAAAAAGATAAACGTGTCTTTTAGCACCTGTATTTTCTCCACTGTGCAAACTCAGAAAATACTACTTGGTTGTTTGAGAAAGGCCTGTGTTGGCGTAAGTTCTAAACTACTTCAGAACACTCTACATGCTAGTGTCAGAGGGCCAGGTGATACTCCTATTACATGTTTATGTTAATGAGGAGGTAAGTTACCACAATAAGTTCATGGGCGAAATGATTTTGTTTGCCATTTTATAATCGGCGGTAACTGTGATGAAGGTTTTCTCCGGGCAGTTTAAATTCTTCCCAGGTGTTGCAAATGCTGTGTATTCAATAGTTTCCCCCCATCAAAGGCCACTGGTAAACAGTTAAATATTTCTTGAAGTACAGCCTTGAACAAGATAATGCCTGCTTAATGTCGCAATCGAGTAAATGAATAGGTAGAAATTTCAGGTGAAGTGACCAGTTCTTTATACGTTGCTAGTGCAAACAGAATTAAGGGCTGTTGGAATAGTACCAAGTAACTGGCACCTCAAAAGCAGCATGAAAAACATTTTTTTTCCTTTTTTTTTTTTTTGAGACAAAGTGGCATCGTTGTAGCTCACTGCAACCTCAGACTCCTGGGCTCAAATAGTCCTCCTGCCTCAGCCTCTCAAGTAGCTGGGACTACAGGTGCACACCACCACGCCCCAGGTAATTTTTCTGGTTTTTTTTTGTGGAGACGAGGTCTTGCTATGTTGCCCAGGCTGGTCTCAAACTCCTGGCCTCAAGCAATCCTCCCACTTCATCCTCCCAAAGTGCTGGGATTATAGGTATGAGCCACCAAGCCTGACCAGGAAAAACATTTTCTCAGGGAGAAAATTTTGCTTTTGAAAGACGAGAGTTTGCTTTAAGTAATAACTGATGATTTATCAACAAAAATTGTGTTCTGTTATACAAACAGTTATAAGAGATAGGATATACACACTAGAGACAGCCCCAAAATTATGAATGAGATACGTTCCCAAAAATTGTAAATTGCTTCTTTGGAGCTTAATACTGAGAGTCTGACTGCCATGCCAGTCCACAAAACCCCATGTCGTTTCCAGTGCTCCCATGATACAGCACTAATAGTAAGATTTCAGGCATCCTGGACCGCGATTTATAAATGCATTTTAAATAGGAATTCCAAGTACAAACCTTTTTCCTCACTTACACACACCCCACACTTAGAGGTCACCCTTAGGTTGGTGACTTCACAGATATTTTGAGTGTGTAACAAGAAAAGTTGTTCCAGGTGGAAATGTGAGTTCAGACTTGGTCCTTTGTGAGTAGAACAACTGATGATTGATCTTAGAATGTTGTCCTTAGAAACAGTGACATTTTAATGGTCTTAGGGTTAGCTGAGCCATTTCAGGAGATTGTTCTCTTTGGAATTATCAATGGCATCATCTTTGACTATAAAGCTGTGCGTTTGTCTTTTTCAGACCTAGTAAAGGTGTGGAATGTGCCACACATGGGCAGGTATGTGAACAAGGTAATACTGCTTGTTATTGTGTGGATTACCCCACCAAAAGCATCGGGTGTGCATCTGTGAGATGATGTGGGACCATAGCAGAGATGTGATAACATGTGACCTTCGTAACTGTTATCTCTCCTTTGTAGATTATCAGGGGTGGGGTGGGGCTGGATTTGCAACGTCAAGTGTATAAACCATCTCTTGCCAGGAATGCGTAATACAGGAGCAGAGTTTCCTTGGGGAAGACACAGAGCTTGCGGTTCCTGATCTCCAAGCACACACACGCTGAGGGAATGGTTTCAGCGTGACCTGTAAGGCTGGTGTGAAACTCATCTTCCAGACTGTGTTCTTTAAAGCAAACTGGTTAAAGGGCTTGAGACAACTGACACTGAACTCCGGGCTATTAAAAAATTGGACCGTTCTGAGACAGGCAGGAAAAAATAATGCCAGCAGAAAGTAAAAGGTTCCAAGGTGCTGGAGGAGAGTTGGAATGACTCTCAGAGGCTGGGACAAAAGAATGTGACCAGGACTAAAGGGAGAAGGAAAAGAAACAGGCTCTTCCGCAGCGTCCACCAAGCACCACCTGGCAAGTTCATAAAAGCAAACGCGGACACCTGGGCCTCTGTCTCAGCGGTTCTCACATCACCCTCCATCTGTTCCACTTCTGCCAGTTCCTGATCCTTGGATTGCCTCCTGTTTTTTGACCTCATTGTGCCCTCTGGACTTGCAGCCTGGACTTGGATCTCTCAGTCTTTTTCCTTGGCATTTTGTGAAGACCTTGGTTCAGAGTCATAAATCTGCCCCCTGGCAAGTCCAGCTCTGGATCGATCCCAGGACCCCAACCCTCACATTCTGCTTATGCCTTAGCTAGATCTTTCCTGCCCGCCCCCACTAAGTGGGGCGCAGACCCCAGCTAGAGTGAATTATGTACATTTTGAGGAAAGAAGCATTATCCCATGCACCTCAGAAAAATGAGGCAGAACCACTGATGATAGGAAATTTAATAATCCTTATACCTGCCACAGAAAGAAGAAATATATATTGGTGGTAGCGTTCCACTAATAGACATGCTATGGTGGTGTATTGTGGTTAATCAGGAAATGAACTGTTTTCTTGAAGAATATGTAGGAACTATGACAGGGAGGCTGGCACGCTCACCACAGCCCCTATACTGGACAATCGAGGGGTCTGCTGTGCCCACAGCCACTTCTCAGGAAAACTGCCTCTTCCACAGGCCCTGCCACCGAGCCAGCCCTCAGCAGCCGTGTTTTCTACTGTGTGATCCCCTCCAGCGACAGCTGATTGGATAGGAGTGTGCACCGAACAAAGAACAGCCAAGCCGCCAGCCATGCTCCACCAAATGTATCAATCAGACCAGGAACCTGGCTACGAATTGGCCCGGGATGAACAGGTATTCCTCAAAAGGAGCAAGGAGATCCAATTCAGTTCTTGTCCTTGAAGTCTTGAATTGAGAAATACGGAGCAAATCAGGCAGGCGGCAGCCTGAGGAAATGTGCTTTCATTATGAAACCTAGGTAAGTGTGTACATACATACACACATATCCAGAGTTGATAGTTGTTTTCTGTAGGCAGATCAGCCAGTTGGAGCTCATTCAATCATACTGCAACAGGAAATTTATTCATTTAAAGAATATCTTTTAAATTTCTTTAACTTGGGGGGCAAGCATTTATTCAGTGAATATTTCCTGTGTGCTCACTATATGTTAAGCAATGTGCTAGGCAGTGGCATACAAAGATGTCCTCAAGGGACCAACGGTCTGGCATGAGCATGGGCAAGATAACCAGAAGGACATGGTACAGAGTAAATGCTATGGAAATGCATGCTCAAGGCACTATGAAGAGGAAGGGATAGCCCCAAATGACTACCATAGAAAAGGCATATTGGAGGAAGCATATTTATCACATTAGAATTTCAGAGTGATTAATGTCATAAATAATGGTTGCTTCATGCAAAGTAAACTAAAAGTAAACAGTTGCATTTAAGCCCACATTGTTTCTTTGTGTTGCCAATACCAGGATCTTCTTTTATGTGGCTGTAGTCAGTCAGGATTCTGGGGCCACATAAAGACGACAAGATGATAGCTGTGTTTCAGAACATCTGAGGTTATTTTACAGATATTTTGACATTAAGCTAAATACCAAAGGAGTAAATCTATTAATATCTACCCAGGTCAAAAGTGCCCATTGTGAACAAAATTTACATATGTTATAATAAAATAATTCCCACAGTATTTTATCATTCTATCCCACGTTTAGTCCTTTTCCATCATCATGGCAACCAGCTTTCATGAGAAGAAGAGTCAAATGGACATTAAAAAACTTCCATAATTCAGAGATGTTCGTCATTGGAGGTGTCCTTCTGCCTTCTCCTTCTGTGCTCTTGGAGTCTTGTGATGCTTGGCGCCTGCCAACAAGCACTGAGGGATCAGGACTTTGCTAGACACTTTGGCACTGGGGGTATCACTTCAGTCTTTCCCTTGCCCGCTTCAGTAACTCAGATGGCAGAGCTCCTACACACGCATCAAGGCAAAATATTCAAGATAAAGAGATCGCAAGCTTTCACTTGGTGTCTCTGTTTAATAGATTGGGAACTGCATGTTAAAAGAGGTTAGAAACATTGGCTAATTTCAAAGAACAGTATATGAGAAATATGGAGCCTTTGAATCGTTTTGAGTCCAGGCACCCATCACTTGGTCAGGAATTCCAGAGTAGCTGTTCCAGTTCTAACAGAAACCAGCCTCAATAATGTGTCAGTTTGATGGGATATTTCACAATTGAGTTAAGAAGTATTTTTTTGCCAGGGCATGTGTTAAATTTTCTGTAAGATCCTATCTTTGTTGTGAAACTTGCCAAATAATTTATGAATACTATTTAGCACCATCTCTTCGTGTAACCACCATCAATAAAAGGCTTCCTGTCAAGATATGACCTTCGCCTGGGTTCCATATTCTCTCTCCCAGCCAAGTCAGCTCATTACCATCTCCCTCATGGGGAGAAGGGGCTACCACCTGCAGCTGTCCTGCTGGCACACTCTGAAGCTGGCTCCTGCCCCAGCAGGAGCCGTATAAGAGGCTTTCAGTTAAAGGTTTTCCTGTCTGTCCCATCTAGGCTACATAGACAGCCTTGACCTTGTTCTTATTCTCAGCTCCATCTTCCCAACGTGGACACTGCATCTTGGTCCCAGCTTTGCTCTGGCTCTGCTGCTTTGAGCCTCCTTCCCTGTACCTACTTCCCATCTTATTTAATGCCACAAGAGACTGTGGAGTTCATAAAGTTGAATTTTTTTTTTTTTTTTTACCATTAAAGGGAAGGAGGCAGGGAATGAGAGAATGCAAGTGAAAATAGTATCAAGAATGACTCGCTTCTCGTTGTAGGCAGTGATTCTGTGTTGGATACTCTTCATCAGTTCTTACGTATACTTACCCAATCTTCACAATAGCCCAAGAGATAGTTGCTATTGGCATTTTTACATATGAGGAAACTGAGGCACAGAGAGGTTAAATAATTTGCCCAAGGTCACACATACAGAAAGTAGGCCAGCAATTTAATCTCTCTGAGCCTTACTTTTCTTGTCTGTAGAATGGAAATGTAGTAGTAATACCTACTTTCTAGAGTTATTATGAAGCCCAGATAAGTTCATACATGTGCATTAGAACAGTGACTGACGTGTGGTAAGTGTTCAGTAGTTCTTAGCAATTATTATTTTGCTCGAAATATTTGGAGTAAACACTACCTCTTTTTTCAAGCATGACAGTTAAGGACCATGAAGCTTCGTGCTACAGAAAGCCATCTTTGCCACCCCGTGGAGAGCCTGCCTGACAGCACAGCCCACAGAGAAGAAGGCAGAGCAGAGAGATCAAGGAAGGCAACATCCATGTAACCTTGCCTGGGTCTTCAAATCTTTCTGTTCCCAAAGCTAGATGCAATCCTGGATATCCTAGTTGTTAGTTAATATCAATAAATTCTCTATTCTCCTTAAATAAGCCTAAGTTGGGTACCTATGACTTTCACCTAAAAGAGCATTAAGAGAGTCCAAGGTAGACACTTCAAGGACTTTGCTTTACACCTAAAGGCAGTGACGAGACTAGTTTTCAGTCTGTGCTGAGTTCCACGGTAGAAGAAAATAATTTGGTTCCCTTGAGTTCCGAGTGGGAAGTCAAGGTACTTATAAGTTGTTTGACTTTTTTTTTTTTTTTGACAGGTAGGAGGAGAGTTGCATGGTACCAACTGAAAGGATTTTTTTTATCAGAGCTCTTTTGACATGTAAGGTTTTAAAGTATGGCAGGATCATAAGATCCTGATGCCTAACTCGCCCCCGCGTTACAAATGTGTAAACTGAAGGCCGGCGCGGTTAAGTGACTTGGACAAGCTGATTAATCTGCTTAGGAGAAAAGCCGGATTCTAAACCGTACTGCCATTTAAATTCTTTCTGATTTTGGTTTTCAGCAATATAAAATGCATATAATATTTTTTCTACACAGATACGCAGAATTGAATAGAGTCAGCAGCTGACGTCAGCTCGTTCACCTGACTCCTAACTTAGTTTTTCCTGTTGTATCATGTTTCTTCCTATAACTAAACACTTTTTCTGTGGCCACCATATTTACTTAATACAGTAGTTCCCCCTCCCACCACCGCCTTTTCTTGGTTTTGCTTTCCACGGTTTCAGTTACCCGTGGACAACCACAGTCTCAAAATAGTACAATATTTTGAGGGACAGGCCACATTCATATAACCTTTATTACAATATGCTGTTATAATTATTCGACTTTATTATTAGCTATTTTTAATCTCTAAATGTGCCTAATTTATGAATTAAATTGTATCATGGGTATATATGTGTAGGAAAAAACATGTATATATAGGGTTCGATAGTATTTGCAGTTTCAGGCACTCACTGGGGGTCTTGGAACTGGCCTCTGTGGATTAGGGGGGACCATTGTACACTATAACAGCACATAACAAATGTCAGAGCTCTGTAGAACTTTAGTCCTATAGGGTGTTACTAGAATGGGGTATTGTAGAAAAAGAAGTTCTGGGCTAGGGGCAGCAGTGCAGGCCTGTAATCCTAGCACTCCGGGAGGCCGAGGCAGGAGGATCTCTTGAGCTCAGGAGTTCAAGACCAGCCTGAACAAGAGCAAGATCTCTGTCTCTACTAAAAATAGAAAAAATTAGCTGGCATGGTGGCTCATGCCTGTAGTCCCAGCTACTTGGGAGGCTGAGGCAGGAGGATCGCTTGAGCCCAGGAGTTTGAGGTTGCTGTGAGCTAGGATGACGCCACGGCACTCCAGGCAAGCAAGTGAGACTCTGTCTCAAAAAAAAAAAAAAGATTTTCACCCTCAGGCAGTCAAAAAATAGTAAATTGAAAGAATAAATAACAGTAATTTTTGCTCACCAGATTGGAAAAAAAAATTTTTTTAATTAACAGTGCTCTGTGTTAGTAACTATTCCAGTT
>CAUYSK010123845.1:0-15017 GCA_963575035.1 Avahi laniger
AGTAGGCAAAGACATGAACAGAAACTTTTCAAATGAAGATAGACAAATGCACAACAAACATATGAAAAAATGCTCAACATCTCTAATCATCAGGGAAATGCAAATCAAAACCACAATGACATATCACCTGACTCCAGTGAGTATGGCTTTCATCAAAAAGACACAAAACAACAAATGTTGATATGGATACAGAGAGATAGTAACACTCATACACTGCTAGTGGGACTGCAAAGTAGTATAACTTCTATGGAAAGCAGTATGGAGTACCTCAAAGAACTAAAAGTAGAACTACCATTTGATCTAACAATCCCACCACTGGGTATTTACTCAAAGGGAAAAAGGACATTTTATAAGAAAGACACCTGTACTTGAATGTTTATAGCAGCACAATTCACATTTGCAAAGGTGTGGAAACACCTAAGTGCCTATTAATTCATGAGTGGATTAATAAAATGTGGTATATGTTTACCATGGAGTACTATTCAGCTTTAAGAAACAATGGTGATATAGCACCTCTTGTATACTCCTGGATAGAACTGGAACCCATTCTACTAAGTAAGGTACCCCAAGAATGGAAAGACAAGTACCACATGTACTCACCATCAAATTGGTATTAACTGATCAACACATAAGTGCACATATATGAATAACATCTATTGGATGTTGGGCAGGGGGAGGAGGAACGGGGGAAGGAGGGA
Organism: Avahi laniger; assembly: GCA_963575035.1. NCBI lineage: Eukaryota > Metazoa > Chordata > Mammalia > Primates > Indriidae > Avahi > Avahi laniger. The sequence continues at coordinate 699 of CAUYSK010123845.1, forward strand.
GAGAGCACGGGTATATACATACACAAAGAGTGCAATGCACACCACCCGAAGGGTGGACATATTTGAAACTCAGGCTTAGTGGGGCAGGGAGAGGCAAGGGCAACATACGTAACCTAAACATCTATACCCCCATAATATGCTGAAATAAAAAAAATTCTCAAGGGCAGGACCATGTCTAATATTTACCAGAGGGATGAGTCAATTGTAAAGATGAAAAATTATAAGTGATGCAATTAGTTGATAACCCTGCCCACCAGTCTTTATATAACCCATGCCAAGGTTATGCTATGTTTGTCTGTTATTCTTTAAAGAACGTTAGCAATTTGTTTCTTCAATAGATGAGCAAAAGGAGTAGGTGAAAGTGTAATAGCCAACGTTTATTGAGCACCTACTATGCGCTGTACATTGTGCCAGGTGCTCTGTATGTTTTATTTCATTATATCCTCCTGAAATGCCAGAATTTTAATCTTCATTTTACAGAAGAGAGTTGGGATTGGAATCCAGTCTCTTTATAATTCTAAAACTCTACCTTTGCCTCTAACCTAGGATGCCTGTCAGGGTGAAATAAAAAATTCCTGCAAATCCTTTGCTATTTGTGTCTTGAGAAAGTAAAACTGGACCCTGTGCCTTCTGCTTGAAACATGTTTCTCCAGGAGTGATACAAGGACCCCCGAGTGGGTCCCAACTGAAAGTCTGTGTTCCTCAGAGCGTATTAACAGAACATGAGTTTTTCAGGAGGGTTGAAAGATATTATGTTAAGAATGGTTATGTGGCCAAGTAAGTTTGGTATTGCTGAGTTAAACAGCATTAAACTGACCTTTTGAAGCTCTTAACTGATTAATTCATTTTGCAACTATTTATGGAATGCAAAGCACTATGCTATATATACCTGCTCCTACAACAGCTCTTGCTTACAGTCTAGTGGAGCAGACATCTATTTAACAAGTAAAGAATCAAATAAGATATTTACCTACATTCATAGATCATGATAAGTTCTATGAAGGAATTGAGGAGGAAGAAGTGGTAGAGACTAATGAGGGAGGGGACTTCTTATACATATTTAGTAGTCGGAAATGGGAATTGATATTTTGGCACAAACCTGAATAGTGGGATAGAGACATGCCAAGAGTGAGGTGGAGATCTTTCTAGCCAGAGGAAAAAGAACGTGGGAAGACCCTGAGCAGGAAAAGATTTTGGCATATCCAAGAAACAGAAAGTCGGCCAGCGTGTCCAGAGAACAGAGGAAGAGAGGGACGCCACTGAATGTGGAGAAGCAGGCGGCCATCATCAGGCCATTCTGGGCTTTATTCATCACAGAGAATTTGGCTTTTGTTCTCTTTGGAATGGGAAGCCTTTGAAGGGTTTTAAGCAAATACACAATTTAAAACATGCAGTTGATTCTTGAACAACACTGAGATTAGCGGTGCCAAACACCACGCAGTCAAAACTTCAAGTATAACTTTTGATCCTGCAAAAGTTTAACTCCTAATAGCTTACTGTTGACCAGAAATCTTACCAATAACATAAACAATCAACGCATGTTATATGTATTATAGACTGTATTCTTACAATAAAGTAAGCTAGAGATTGTTATTAAGAAATTCATGAGAAAGAGAAAATATATTCACTATTCATTAAGGTAGAAGTGGATTATCATAAAGGTTTTTATCCATGTCTTCATATTGAGCAGGCTGAGGAGGAGGAAGAAGAGGGGTTGGTCTTGCTGTCTCAGGTGTGGGAGAGGCAGAAGAGAGGGAGGAGGTAAAAGGGAGGCAAACACATTCAGTGTAAATTTTACTGAAAAAAATTCATCTATAAGTGGACTTGTGCAGTTCATATCTATGTTATACAGGGTCAACTGTATTTTGAAAAGAGCCACCTTTCTGCTTTGTGCCAATGTGAGTGGCTTAAATTGAAGATCCACTAGCTTCATATGGCACAAATTTCAAAGTGCTTTCATAGCACTTTGTTTTATTCACTATTGTAAACCAAGTGCTTGGATCAGTGCCTGCCACATAGTAGATGCTCAATAAGCATTTATTGTATGAATGTATAATTTGGAGGGGAGCAAGGGTGAAATTAAGAAATCCAGTAAGACATGTACTTCTGTAGTCCAAGTTACAGATGACAAAAACTTAGACTCAAGTTTATGGTGGGGAGGAAATCAAAAAATTCAACAAAATTAAGAACTATTTTGGAGACAGTAATATTAGGACTTTCTGATGGTTTTGATGCAGGAATCAAACAGGAAGAAATAACTAAGGATAATTCAGCCATTAAGTGGTTAATAATTGATGGGCTGATTATTAGATTATTGTCTCTCCTTGAGTCTGCCCTCCCATGATCTGCTGTGTGTTGGGCTCTGCCAATGGGGGCATGTGTGGGAGACTGAACAGCAGGAGAAGGGGAGAAGGCTCGTTCCTTCTTGGTTATTTTCTGTGGACTTTCTGATCCCAAGAAGGGCATCCCAGCCTCCCTCTTCCTCACCCTAGAAGAGGCACTTATTTCCCACAGCAGATGTTAAATCCAGTTTGCAGTTTTCCAACACTTACAGAACCAGCATCACTGTGTTTCTCTCAGAGATGCCAGAACCTGCTGGTACTTCCTCCCCAGATGTCTGGATTTCGTCTCTGTAGGTCCCACCCCTTTTTTATATTTTAATAAACTCCGACCTTTTCCCTTTGTTCTCCAGGTCTAGAGCTGGTGGCTGTTCCTTCAGTTGTTACTTCTATAATAACTTAGTGTTCTTTGGTCTTTTCAGTCCCCCAGTTAACAACTTTATACCTAATTAAGAATATTTTGTATTAAATAATCTGCATTCCAATAACTGCTGTGGTCTCTCTGTCCTGATTGGATCCTGATCAATTCACTAGGGTTCTGATTTCATTGACAGGAGTATGGGAAAGATGGGGAGAGACACAGATCAAGTAAAGGGAAATAAATGAAGAATTCAGATATGAATATCTTAAGTTTGAGATGCCTACGATAACTACAAGTGGAGATGTCAAGCAGGCACCACGTAAATAAGTTTTGTGTTCTAAGAAGAGGGTTAAGCCTGAAATATAATTTGGGAATTCAAGAATTTAGATGATATAGACTTTCAGTTCCAAAATGGCAGCACAGAGGCAAGCTGGCAGCTCTCCCACACATTAAAAAAACAAAACAAAAACAAATATACAGATTTTCTCCAATAACAGCCCAGAGTGCAAGCATGAGGATAAGAATGTTCCTAGCCGCAGAAGTACAAAAACTCTGAGTAGACAGGAGAACTGGATTTCCACATCCACAACGCCTCCCCATGCCTTGTTCTGCCAGGCACCAACTGCATAGAAAATCTCCCCTCAACTCATGGTTCCTACATTGGGAAAAGTGAAACTGAGGTGGTCAATCAGCTTCCCTACCTTCTTGGGCTCCCTGGCAGGAGACCTATCCTTGCCCTAACCAATGGGTAGCATCACGACTGTCTGAAGGGAGAAATATCCCAGAGCACAGGCAAAGACAAGTGGGGGAGGTAAGACTACCATCCCTAATGTGGAAACTCTGCTTTACATCTAAGTCAAAGGAGACACTAAGTAAGAGCAGTGGTAGGAGATATGTTCCCAAGGTCCCCTGGGCATAAACCCCAGCCACTTCTGGGTTATTCCACACTGTTGGAAGTCAGGGACCTAGCAGTGAAGTTTTGCTAAGCAAATATATTCAATAAAAACCAAAACAAGCTGGACAGAGATAACTGTAATAAATAGCTAACCCTTCAATGCAAAGACATAGACATAGACCCACGAGATCCAACATCAGAGACCTCCCCAATGATCTCCCCAAAAAGACAAAGCAAAAATCCAGTGACTGACCCTAATGAGATGGTGATTTGTGAGCTCTCTGACCAAGAATTCAAAGTAGTAGTTTTAAGAAAACTCAGTGATCTCCAAGATAACACAGAAAAGCAATTTAGACATTTATAGAAACTTAACTAAGTGATTGAAATAATTTTTAAAAATCAAACAGAAATCTTGGAAGTGAGAAGTATATTTGCTGAGCTGAGAAACTCTTTAGAGGCTCTCAATGGAAGAATGAACCAAGCAAAGGAAAGAATCAATGAGCTCAAAGATCACTGAAAACACATATTCGAAAACACATAATCAGAGGAGAAAAAAGAAAAAAGTAGCAAAAAGATATGAAGATTGCCTACAAGATATAGAAAATTACCTAAGAAGACCAAATCTAAGAATCAGTGTTCAAGAGGGAATTGAGCAAGAGCAAGGGGTAGAAAGCTTATTCAAAGAAATAATAAAAGAAAACTTTCCAAAACTTGAGAAAGATATATATATCCAAGTACAGGAAGGTCTTAGAACACCAAACAGACTCACCTCAAATAAGACTAACTCAAGGAATTTAATAATCAAATTCTCAAAGGGCAAGGACAAAGAAATCCTAAAATCAATGAAAGATAATAACCAAATATCATATAAAGTTGCTCCAATTCATTGGACAACAGACTTTTTAATGGAAACCTTACAGGCCAGGAGGGAGTGGGACACCATTTTCAAAGTACTCAAAGAAAAATACTGCAACCTAAGAATATTGTATCCAGCAAAACTGTCATTCAGATTTGAAGAAGAGATAAAGACTTTCACAGATAAACAAGAGCTGAAAGAATTCATCACCACCAAACCATGTTGCAAGAAATGCTAAAGGGAGTTATTCAATGTAAAAGAAAAAAACACTAACATGTGAAAGAAAACTTTTCAAAGTATAAAAATCCATTGGTAAAATTAAATACATGAACAAATCCAGAATACTCTATTATTGTCTTTGGGGTGTGCCATCCACTTATAACGAGTGTGAAGCCCTAAGACAAATCTATCAAAAACAATAATAGCTACTGTAACCTGATAAGAGACAGATAATTTAAAAACATATAAATTGAGGCAACTAAGAGTCAAAGTTGTGGTGGGGATGAAATTAAAATGTAGAATTTTTTCATGTGTTTTTCGTCTTTGTTTTTTTCTATTATTTGTGTTGTAAGATAAATTGTCATCTCTTTATAATGAGTTGTTATATCTTTAAAATGGTTTCTTTTTGTAAACCTCATTGTAACCAAAGTGCAAAAAGCTATAATAGATTCACTAAAAATAAAAAGGAACAAATTTAAACATACTATCAGAGATATTCACCTAACTGCAAAGGACAACAATAAGAAAGAAAGCAAGAAGTCTCAAAACAACCAGAAAACAAGTGACAAAATGGTAGTAGTAAGTCCTTACTTAATCAATAATAACACTTAATGTAAATGGTATCAATTTTCAAATTAAAAAACATAGAGTGGCTGAATGGATAAAGAAACAAGACTCAACTATATGTTGCCTTCAAGAAACCCACTTTACCTATAAAGACACACATTGAATGAAAAGGAAGGGATGGAAAAAGATATTCCATGCAACTGGAAACCAAAAAAGAGCAAGAGTAGCTAAATTCATATCAGATATAATAAAATAGACTACAAATCAAAGAATATAAAAAATGGCAAGAGGGTCACCATATCATGATAAAGGGGTCAATTCAGCAAGAAGATATAACAATTATAATTATTTATGCATTCAACACCGGAGGTCTCAAATATGTAAAGCAAATATTAATAGACCTAAAGGGAGAGATAGACTGCAATAACAGTAGGAAACTTTATAGCCCACTCTCAGTACTGGACAAATCATCCAGACAGAAAATCAACAAAGAAACAGGGGAGTTATGCTACACACTGGATATAATAGACCTAATTGACATTTATAGAATATTTTACCCAACTGTTGCTGAATACACATTCTTTTCATCAGCACGTGGAACATTTTCTAGAAAAGATCATATCTTAGGCCACAACACAAATCTGCACAAATTAAAAAAAAAATGGAAATCATATCAAGTTCTTCTCTGATGACAATAGAATAAAACTAGAAATCAATAACAGGAGGAACCTTGGAAAATACACAGACACATGGAAATTAAAAATGTTCCTGAAAGACCAATGGGTCAATGAAGAAATTAAGAAGGAAATTTTAAAAGTTCTTGAAATAAATGAAATGGAAATACAATGTACCAAAATCTATGGGATATGGCAAAAAGCAATGCCAAGAGGGAATTTTATAGCAATAAATGCCTATATCAGAAATGTAGAAAAACTTTAAATTAACAACCTACTGATGCCCCTCAAGGAACTAGAAAATCAAGAATAACCAAACCCAAAATCATAATAGTAGAAGGAAAGAAATAATAAAGATCTCAGCAGAACTAAATAAAATAGAGACAAAAAAAACAATACAGAAGATCAATGAAACAATAAAAACCTGGTTTTTGAAAAGATAAACAAAATCAACAAACCTTTAGCTAGACTAAGAAAAAAAGAAAGAAGACCAAAATAAATAAAATCAGAAATGAAAAAGACGACATAACAACTGAGATCTCAGAAATACAAAGAATCATTAGAGACTATTATGAACAATTATATGCCAACACATTGAAAAACCTAGAAGAAATGGACAAATTCCTGGACACATACAACCTACCAAGATTGAACCATGAAGAAATAGATAACCTCAACAAAGCAATAATGAGTAATGAGATTAAAGGTATAGTAAAAAGTCTCCCATCAAAGAAAAGCACAGGACCTGATGGATTTAATGCTGAATTCTCTCAAACATTTCAAGAAGAACTAATATCAATACTACTCAAACTCTTCAAAGAAACCAAAGAAGAAGGAATACTTACAAACTTATTCTACAAGACCTGCTTTACCCCAATACCAAAACCAAACAAAAATACAACAACAAAAAAAAGCTACGGGCCAATATTGCTGATGGACATAAATACAAAATTTCTCAACAAAATACTAACAAACTAATGCAACAATATATTAAAAAGATCATTCACCATGATCAAATGGGATTGATTGCAGAGATGTAAGGATGGCTCAACATATGCAAATCAATAAACATAATACACCACATTAACAGAATCAAGAACTAAAAGCATACGATTATTTCAGTAGATGCTAAAAAAGTATTTGATAACATTCAAAATCCCTTTCTGACAAAAACTCTCATCAATATGGTATATAAGGAACATACCTCAAAATAGTAAAGGCCATCTATGACAAACCCACAGCTAACATCGTACTGAATGAAGAAAAATTGAAAGACTTTCTTACAAGACAAGGATGTTCACTTTCACTTCTGTTTTCACTTCTGTTATTCAACATAATACTGGAAGTCTTGGCCAGAGCAATTAGACAAGGAAAAGAGAGAAAGGGCATCCGAAAAAGAAAGAAAGGGCATCCAAATTGGAAATGAAGCCATCAATTCAACCTTAACATGATCTTATACCTAAAAAAACCTAAAGACTTCATCAAAAATCTGTCAGAACAAATTCAGTAAAGTTGCAGGATACAAAATCAACATACAGAAATCAATAGCATTTATATATGTCAATAGTGAACAATCTGAAAAAGAAATCAGGAAAGCAATTCCATTTACAATAGCAACAAAAAATATAAAATATCTACGAATCAATCTAACCAAAGAAGTGAAAGCTCTAAACAAGGAAAACAATAAAACTCCGATGAAAGAAATAGAAGAGGACACAAAAAATAGAAAGAAATTCCATGCTCATGAATTGGAAGAATCAATATTGTTACAATGACAGTACTACCCAAAATAATTTACAGATTCAATACATCCCTGCCAAAATATTAATACCAATGGCATTCTTCACAGAAATAGGAAAAAAGAATCCTAAGATTTATATGGAACCACAAATGACCCTGAACAGCCAAAGCAATCCTGAGCAAAAAGAACAAAGCTGGAGTCACCATACTACCTGACTTCAAAATCCCTTACAAAGCCATAGTAATCAAAACAGAATGGTACTGACATAAAACCAGACCAATACAGCCACACGTGTACAACCAACTCATATTCAACAAAGTTTCCAAGAAGTTACAATGGGGAAAGGACAGTCTTTTCAATAAATGGTGGTGAGAAAACTAGATAACTATATGCAGAAGAATGAAACTAGAAGCCTATCTCTCATCATACATAAAAATCAAATCAAAATGGGTTAAAGACCTGAATTTAGGACCTGAAACTATGGAGTAACTAGAAGACAATATGGAGAAATGCTCCAGGACATTGGTCTGGGCAAAGATTTCTTGTGTAAGACCTCAAAAGCACAGGCAACCGAAGCAAAAATAGATAATTGGGATAACACCAAGCTAAAAAACTTCTGCACAGCAAAGGAAACAATTAACAAAGTGAAAAAACAACCCACAGAGAGAATGAAAGAAAATATTTTCAAACTACCCGTCTGACAAGAATATATATTATTCATAACCAGAGTATATAAGAAGCTCAAACAGCTCAATAGCAAAAACCAAATAATCCAATTGAAAATGGGCAAAAGATTTAAATAGATATTTCTCAAAAGCGTACAAATGGCCAACAGATGTATGAAAAAATTCTCAATATCACTAATCATCAAAGAAATGCAAATGAAAACCACAATATGATATCATCTCACCCCAGTTAAAAGGTCATATATCTAAAAGGCAATAACAGTTTCTGGCAAGAATATGTAGAAAGGGGAACCCTCAAACACTGTTGGTGGGAATATAAATTAGTACATCCACTGTGGAGAATAGTGTAGAGGTTCCTGAAAAATTAAAAATGGAACTTCCATATGATCCAGCAATTCCCTTACTGGGTATATACCCAGGAGAAAGGAAACCAATATATCCAAGAGATATCTGCACTCCCATGTTTATTGTAGTACTATTCACAATAGCCAAAATATGGAATTGATCTAAGTGCCCATCAGTGGATGAATGGATAAAGAAAATTTGGCATATATACACAATGGAATATTATTCAGCCATAAAGAGAATGAAATCCTGTCATTTGCACCCATTATATTATATGAAATAAGCCAAGCACAGAAAGATAAATATCACACATTCTTACTCGTATGTGGATGCTAAAAAAGTAGATCTCATGGAAATAGAGACTAGATTGGTGATTACCAGAGCCTGGGGAGGGGAGAATGGGAGAAGAAGGGGGAAAAAAAAGAAAATATTAATGTATTCATTACCACTGATTTGTACACTTAAAAATTGTAAATATGGTAAATTATATGTGTGTATTTTACCTCAATAAAAAATTTTTAAAAAAGATTAAAAAAGAAATTAGATGTATGTAAAGTCACAAGTGTGAGTGATTTTAAGTAGAAAGAGAATGTAAAGAGATTCAAAGGGATTTCATCCAGGGAGAGAAGAAAAAGGAGCCCTCGTGTTTAGTAGTTATTCAATATGTTTGTATTCATTATGCATCAGCAATTGTTGTGGGAAATACTTGTTCCCTAATACATGTTAGAAAACACTAATCTAATCTAATCTAATCTAACACAAAGAGCAGAAGTGTGCAACTCAACCCACTTGTATAGAAAACAGGGATTTAGGATAGAATCTCCAGCCAAGAATAAGAAAGCATATATTTGGCCCAAATATCTCCTGTATTGTACCTTCTATGACCCTAAGAAAAGTAGTAAACAGTGAAGAAATACACTGATCTGGCTGAAGGGAGGAATATTTCGCACTGTGTTTATGACTCTCCCAGTCCTGCAACCGGAAGTCAGCAGAATTCTGTGGTAAATGTATGGGCTCTATAGTCAGCAAAATCAGGTTTGAATCCTGGTATTAACACTGTCTAGCTGTATATTTTCAGGAAAGTTTACCTTTTCTGACCGTCAGTTTCCTTGCTTGTAAAATAGGTATAAAATTCATACTGCAAAGAGCTAGAGGGATAACTGAATTAAATATCTCTACGGGGTTTAGCATAGGACCAAAAAATTGTTGATGATCAATAAAAGGCAGCTGACAGTAGCAGTTTCAGGAGCAAATCAAAGGGTAGTAGAAGAGTATCTTCCATGTTTCCATGCAGGAGACCATGCCCAATTGTTTGTTGCAAAGTGCTGAGCAGAGAGTGGCTCTTTAATATAAACTTCATGTCTAATGGCAGGTTATGTGTCAGGCCCCTGCCTTTTTAGAGAAGACCCTTTAAGCAACATATTCTTCCTGATAGAGAAAATAGCAGTGAGAAGCTATGAGCACGGCCTTGGATGAAAGAGGTCAGCTCATGATACAGTGTACTGCAGAGTTCCCGAATGATTCATGGCTCAGCCTAACCCTGCGGGAGAGTGATAAATGACAGAACCTAAGAATAGAATATGAGAATTTTGAAAGACTGATTCAGAGGAGGTAAGAATCGGTGTTATGTCCTGAGTTTGAGTAACAAGGACTATTTCAAATTTAAACATTATTTTCATCTTTTTTAAAAAAGTGCCTCCTTTCTTGATTTTTAACTCAAGTATAATGAGAAGTGTATGTGTGGCTTAAAGGAGACCAGTCATATTATTTTCATCTTGATGAGCAAAATGTATTTAAAAATAAATGCCACAAAGTCCTTTTGGCATCTGTGTAGTCAGAACCCTGTGTCAATCGGGGTAGTCTAGGTTTAGGCTTTGGTAACACTTTCAACTCTCAGTGGTTTAATGTATAAAAACGTACTTCTTGATCACTCAAAATCTGCTGTAGATCAGGCACTGTCACAGTTCACTTGGCAGTCTTGTGCCCCCATTTCCACTCATGGGCTCCGTCCTCCTCAATGAAGGGGAAGAGAGAGCCGAGAGTTGTGCAGGGAGGCTTTATTGCTGGAGTCTGCAGAGAACAGAGGTCCCCTCCATTCCATTTCATTGCCCAGCATTGATTCCATTGCCCTTCTTAACTGGCAATTACCACTCTATAGCCCCAAAAGGAAAAGCGCTCAGTGACATGAGTGAGCCCTTACAATGTCTGCCAGAGACCCTGAGGTGATTTTGGACATCAGTTCCCGGTATATAAATCCTACTCAATTATTGATTTCTTTAACACTCATTGCAAAGCTTCTCTGTGTTGTGCCCTGGTGGTGGTGACATTTTGATTGCTCAGCCTCTTGAACTCTTTCCCATGTTTTGGAATTTTCCACCTGAGGACACGTGGTGGATGCCAAACATATTCCTCCTCATCCCCATTGTGTGGCAGCCCCCGCTCTCCTTGGTGAACAGAGTGGAGTGCGCTACCAGGAGAGTGGTATCCGTTCTTGCTGTTGGTCCTTTGGCATGAGATTTATGAAGTTCCCAGATTGCAGCCATAACTTTTGCTCAAAGAGACTCTTGCCATGTCCCTTGGCAGAAGAGTTAAGCTTGTGGGAATTAGAACCTCTAAATCTGCAAACCCACAGCTGTAGAAATACAAAGCAAAAATTACCCCACATATGTCACAAGGAGTCATGGAAGCAGGGGACCTATGTATTCTGGGCGTTATTGACACAGCATCAATAAGTGTCATTGATTAAAATTGTACGCTTGTGACTTGGAGGATGCCGCCCCATCATTGCAAGGATGGTCCCTGAGCTGCTACCTCTGCTGTGCCTCCTACAGGCCATTCATTCCATTGCTCTGTCCAACTAACAGTCCCTGAGTGGCACAGCATGTGCCATGACCAGTGGGCTACCTGTGCTTCATTTGCCAAAAGTGATGGGATTCTCATTGCTATCTGGCTGGCGGGCAATCTGCCTCCAGAATCCCATTTTAGCATGTATTTTTCAAACCACCTTGGCACCAAATCTTGAAAATTGGACTCCCTCAGAAGAAGACTCTGAGATGGAGATTGGCACGCAGAAAGTTTATTAGAGGATCCATGTCTCTGAAAGGGAAGGGAAGGGACAGGAAGAAGGAGGATTGGGACAACAGTTGAGCTGTGATATAGTCTTAACAAAGACCTCATTCAACCCCCCACAGGGAACTCTGAAATTGGGATATACCTTCATGGTTATTCCTTTTCAGGAGGAGATAGGGCTGGGCACATATATCCCAGAGTCTCTTAGTGATTTCCCAAGGGTTGCCCCAGAAATGGAGTGTTACTTTGGGCAAGATGGCTCTCTTAATGTGAGACAATGCCACAAGAGGTCTAAGAGCTAGGATCTGTCAGTTAGCAATCTTCCCAGAAGCTGCAAAACTAGATCTTTCAGTTTTAAAGGGAGGATCTGGAATACATAGTGCAGCCCACCTACAACATGTGGGATGAGTAAGGGGGCAAATGTAGAAGATACAATCAGAGAGATAGTATATTACGTAAGATTACTATTGGCAACTTGAAACAAAAACCAGACTGCAGTCACTCAGTCAAAGGTGGATGTGTTTTTATCACATTAGAAAAAAATCTATAGGTAGACAGTCCAAGCTGGCATCACATTCCGTGCTGTCAGGGTCTCAAGATCCTTCCATTTTTCTGCTTCTCTATATTTAGCATGCAGGCTCTGTCCTCATTGTCCTGAAATAACTATTCTACCAACAAGTATTTCATTCCTATTCAAGACAGGAAGAAGAAAAGTGGAGAGTGAAAGGCCCATGCAAGCTGAGTCTGTCATTTTTTGAAATGATTAAAAGAAATAGGTTTTCCAGAAGGACTCCAGCAGCAGTTTTCCACTTATATTTCATTAGCTTAAAAGATGGGTCTCAGGGCTACTCAAACTCCAAAGGGGTCTTGAGAGTTGAGAGTTTGTAATTGAGCTCACACTGTCACACACAAAATTGGAATTCTGTTCCTAAGGAAGAAGGAAAAATTGATTTGATATTGGAGAGTCAACCAGCAATGTTTGCCACAGGCAGGCCGAGGCTAGATCAGGCAGGGTGTGTCATCCTCAGGAAGGAGTTTGGATTTGATTCTACATGCAATGAATGGCCACTGAAGGGTTTTAAATAGGACAGTGATAAGATTTAAGTTATTCAGGCAGTGGATGCAGAATGAGTTATAGAGAGGAAGACAGGAAGGAGGCCAGCCGGGAAGGCCCAGAGAGAAGGGATGGCCCAGATGAGTGGAGTAGCAGTGCCTGTGGGGTTTATTATTTATTTATTTATTTGACATATTTCTCATTTTCTTTAATATTTGTTGTTTTCTAATGTTCATCTTTTAGATGACAATTTTTGGGGTTTTTTATTTCAGAATATTAAGGGGGTAATGTTACGGTACAGAGTGCGAGAAATGACCACTTAAAGACCGAATTGAGCCGAATTACGAGTCTTTATTAGCTGACCAGCGACCACCCCTGCCCTGTCAGAGTACAGGTACAGAGAATGGTGGCTAGCCGAAAAAGCAAGGGGGTCTTATACTATTCTAAGATGGGCTACGTGACATGAGGTACGGGGAAGTGGGACAAATCACATCATACATTCCATAACTGTGGGGTCTGGAACCTGCCTTGGACCACCTACTCCAGTTATGAGCGACTGATTATAATCTTTAAGCAAGCAGGTTTACAGAAGCAGATAGCATTAGTTAGGTTAAGGACCATTCTTTCTCCAGTTAAGCAAGCACAGTAAAACTTCAACCATAGGTGAGACAGCTGGAAAGCTTAAACAATCAGTTATGAGAAACAATCAGTTTCGGCTTGATCACTTTGTTTTCCATCCTTAGCCACTAATAAAAGTACATGAGTACATTCTTTCCAAATGAAACAACGGCGCTAAATTTTAACTTAGGACAGTCCTGAAGACAGAATAGAGGCAATCCACTTTAAAGTCAGAGCGTGATTTCTTCGATTCTCTTATCTAGTTAAGTATTAACCCACAAATCTCAATATATTTCTAATCTAACATCATAACCTACTACATTTGGGGAGTCCACTACAGTACAAATGTTTTTGTTACATGGCTTGAGTCAGGGCAATAAATGTGCCCATCACTCAAATAGTGTTCATTAGGTGGGTTTTTGCCCCTCCCCTTCTACTCTCCTCTCCCCTGCTTGATTTCTAATGACTTTTACTTCCCTCTGTGCATATGTGTGCTCATTGGTTAGTTCCAATTCATTAGAGAGCACATGTGGTGTTTGTTTTTCCATTCTTGAGATATTTCGCTTAGGATAATGGTCTCCAATTCCTTCCCTAATTGCTGCAAAAGCCATCAATTCATCCTTTTTTATGGCTGAGTAGTACTCCACGGCATACATATGCCACAATTTATTAATCCATTCATGAACTGATGGGCACTCGGGTTGATTCCCCATCTTTGCAATTATGAATTGTGCTGCAATAAACATTTGCATGCAGGTGTCTTTTTGATAAAATGACTTCTTTTCCTTTGGGTAGATACCCAGTAGTGGGATTCTCGAGTCAAATGGTAGGTCTACTCTTAGTTCTTTGAGGAATATCCCTACTGTTTTCCATAGAGGTGCACTAATTTGCAGTT
>CAUYSK010123846.1:0-37478 GCA_963575035.1 Avahi laniger
ATAAGGACTAAATTAATGATGTAATCTTCTCATCACAATGCGTAATAAAAAGAGGATTAATCATTAATAATAGTACAGGTAGCTCACCAAAGGTCACATGAAAACCTAGGACTCATGTTTCTGTCTTCCTGTGGGCCAGGGGTATTACAGTCATGGTGGTCTCCTCGTCCCAGGCTTTAAATACTCCAAAGAAACATAGGTGGATTGAGGTGTTTATCAGTGCTGTTCAACAGAACTTTCTGTAATGATGGAAACATTCTCCATCTACACCTTTCAGTACGGTAGCCACTAGTTGGGACACGCGGGATGTGGCTAGCGCAACTGAGGAAGTATTTTTTTTATTATATTTTAACAAATGCAAATAGCCACGTATAGCTCGTGACTACCATATTAGGCAGCTCAGGTCTAGAGAAAGGGGGTTGGGCAATGGCGAAAAGAAGCTCTCTTAGATTTTTCTTCTCCCCATTCTCTCTTACCCCCTGTCTCCCCTCCCAGCCCGAGCTATTCATCCCCCTCATCACAGCTCTCCGCCTTTCCCTCCTTTGTACATGCTGGGTTCCATGGAAGGAAGCAGCAGGGACCGTGACAGCCATTGTATTTTCCCACACCCAGCAAGGCGAAACAAACCCCTTTGTGATCCCTGTATTGAAAGACAAGACGAATACCTGCTATAAATAGAGCTGAATAAAGATCCTTTTCCAGAAGGCAAAAAAAAAAAAAAAAAAAGAAACTCTGCTCCAGATACCTGCAAGGAACTGGGAGCTCAAAGGCCAGAGCTGTGGGGGGTAACAGGATGACAGGATCTCACCTTAGTGAGCAAGGTGGCAATTCACAGCCCCACCTCTACTCTCAGCGGCCACAGAGGGGGGACTTTCTGCCTCTTTTGCATGGGAGTTGCTGGGGTAATCTGCAGGTAATAACAACACTGGGATTTATCCTCCTTAGAGGTGCCCTGAGGGTAATCTTGCACCGAAAGTTTATAAACGCAGGTATGCAAGGCTAAATAGACAAGACAACTGCATCAGATCCCACAGGAGGGCTGTCTTTCCCCACGCGTGTGCACTGAGCACCTAGGGGTTGCGTTAGCCTCCGCCCTCAGGAGCTCATCATTTATAAATGACAGCCACCGAGCTGGGACGTGTGAAACAGACTTGGCGAGTGGAAAACTTACTCAGCATTTCTGCCGGAGCCGTACGTCTTAACTTATTTATATTAAAAAACGAAATGAGCATAACAACGCGAGGCAAGCTCTGCTATGTGGGGACAGAAGAACGCACGTAACGCTCGTTGAGCGCACAAAGCATTTTCCCGTCTGTAAGGAGGACCAGGATTATTTAATTTGGCTGCCGTTGAGAGAGTGGTCACTAGGTGACGCTACGTCATCACACGAGAGGACGCTCCCGCCCTGGAGGAAAGTTGCTAACGTCAGTGGTGGTGTACGCAAGCCCCAGAGTGAAAAATATAGTAACAGGGAAGATTTAGTTCTTAAAATAAGTCAGCAGCTCAGCGAAGCAAATACTACCAAGGCAGGTACATTTTCTTTCTTGAGTTGACGGAAAAGGGCAGCTACTGCCTACAGGCTTCTGGCTACAGAAATCAATCAAAATACACAATTAAATGAAACCAAACAGCAGGCCTGGCCTCAGAAGAGAATGGGAGCCAGCTGGGCTCAGCTGTGCATCTGCAATCTGGCGCTGACGTTCCTCGGTATTGACACGTCCGGAGAACAGCATGTCACCCGGGCCGCACTCCTAGGTGATGACACCACCTTTCCAAACCTCAGTTTTTTGTCAGTTAAGATAGGGATCACTTTTCTTACCTACATGGGAAGGTAGCAGCATGGCGATCACCTGAGGCCATGGACACAAGGGACAGGAGCGTTGTCATGGTGATGGGGACAGTCATGTGGCTCACCAGTCCCTTTGGGGACCGTCTGCCCCACTTATAAAGGGATTTGGAATCTCTGGATGGGATGCACGTTCACCGCCATCTTCCACTTGCTGCCACGCTCTGCAGGCCCCGCTGTGCAGGGACGTGGCCGCTGCTTTGGGAAGGGCAGGGAGGTGGGGGCCGGGAGGGGCCTGGGGATCCAGCAGCCCTGCCTCCCAGCCTTACCACCACCGAGCTCTGTGACCTTGGAAATGCCACTGCATGTACACCTCAGTGCTCTCCTTTGTAAGATATGCATAAAATGGGCAGGAGGCTTGCAAATGAGCTGCTCCAAATGTGTTCCCATCTCTTGGAAACGGAGGAAGCTTGCAAATAACATGGCCGGCCAGCCCGACACACGTGATCTCCGAGGCACTGCTGAACCCCACAGAGGCCTGGAGAACGGAGGTGGGCAGATGCCACTCCCGCCACTCAATCCCTTCCTTGTTTTTCTTGCCGCTGCCCAGATTTGGTTCCTGTCGGTGCTTAATAAATTGTTACGATTTATTCTCCGGCTCCTCAGGTTGTCTGTAACAGTGTAAGGAGGGCCGTCAGAGACGGAGCAGCAAGCAGTACTGGCACTCAACGAACATTCGCTTCCTCTATTTGATGCTCACAACTACCCGCCAGGCAGGTGTTCTCACACCAGGAGACATCCGAGGGAGCGGAGGCAAATCCCTGCCTTCAGTCCCGGGGCGGGCAGGCGGGAGAGCGGGCAGGCTGACTGAGGTCCGTCTGAGAGAACGGGCGGGCAGCAGACTCAGCTGCCCCACACGAGTAGCAGAGGTTCTGCCTTTTTGCCTCAGATTGTAAAGTGTCCAGAGCTGCTTTGGAAAGCATGTGCCATGAATCCTGTGCAGTCGTTGACGATGCTTCAAAGAACACACAGGCACACACACTGCTCCACATAGGGGCAGGGCTATTTGTATCCCACACGGCCTGCATTCATCGTGTTATTAATACCATGGACTCAACTGGGTGTCCCCCAGGGTGGTCCCCCTAATGATCGGTTATGAAATTTGCCAACATGTGAGGGGGTCGTGAGCCTGATGCTCCAGGTCTGGGAGATCTTCCACCTTCCTGCATTTGGTTTAGAACAGGCCAGACGCCTAACCACTGGGCTACGGAACCAGGGCTTTCTGGACCAGTCACCCTTTTACGGTCAGACACTCACCTTCCTGCAGTGACAAAGAGGTGGGAAGTCTCTGGCGCCCTAATGGGGTCAAAACTTTGTGGTGGAAATGATTCTTGGAATAACTCTGATTTCCAACTCAGTAGCATCTCACCGTCTCCCAAACCTCATTTTAGTCCCACGTAGAGTCAGCGTCCCTTGTCAAAAGAGAAAAGCTTCCTGAAACCAGATCTCTGAGCTTTGAGATGTAAAGTTCCTTTGTCAACTTTGTCTCTGAACAGGTCTGTCCCTTGTCACTCTGTGCCATCGATTTCAGGCAGGGTGGCTGGGGAAGGAAGCTAATATTTGTCGAGACCACACTGTGTTTCAGGTACTTATTGGATGGCTTACGTACATTATCTCTCTTAACACTCAAACCACTCTGTCAGGTACCTGTAATTAGCTCTGACTTAGAGATGTTTTCTAGGATGAACTTGTTCCTAATTATGCAGCTTGAAAATGTTGAGAATATTGTCCCTGGGTTTTTTTTTTTTGAGACAGAGTCTCATTTTGTTGCCCTGGCTGGAGTGAGTGCCGTGGCGTCAGCCTAGTTCACAGCAACCTCAGACTCCTGGGCTTAAGCAATCCTACTGCCTCAGCCTCCCAAGTAGCTGGGACTACAGGCATGCGCCACCATGCCCAGCTAATTTTTTTTCTATATATTTTTATCTGTCCAATTAATTTCTTTCCATTTTTAGTAGAGACGGGGTCTCGCTCTTGCTCAGGCTGGTCTTGAACTCCTGAGCTCAAACAATCCACCCGCCTCGGCCTCCCAGAGTGCTAGGATTACAGGTGTGAGCCACCGCGCCCAGCCTGTCCCTGAGTTTTGAGCTCAGACTTGAGCTGTTCCTCGTGCGTCTCACTGTGGAAGGGCAATGTATTGCCTTAATCAACACATATTTGTCTAGTCATCTTTTCTGCAGTACGTGCTGTTCTGGATAACCTGGAGCTGCAGGAGGAAGTGCAGCCCACAGTTCTTGCCCTGAGGGAGCTGGAATGCAGCTGCGGGAGGAAGACGCCCACAGACAGAGTTAATGAAGAGTCACAAATGTCCTGTAAGAAGAGATGATACGTGCTACTGGACTTCAGTTGAGGAAGGGACGCCGGGGTGGTCAGCGGAGGCTCATAGCAAAACCTGGGAAGTGAATTTCTTCTTGAAACATCAGTAAGACGTGTGTGGGGCCAGAGAAGGGCCAGATCACGAGACCAGTGTGCTCACATGGTGCCTTCTGGGAAGAGAACTGATTCCCGATGGGATTAGGGCCGGGAGAGCATTCTAATTGGGGTGGGAGCCTCAATGCCAGGTTCTGGAATTTGGACATTGTCCCGAAGGCCATGGGGGAAGGGACAGTGTTTTCTAGATGAGGTGGGGAGTAGGCGATGATTGAGAAAAGTAAAATTTTTAGAAATACTGAAGTGGAAACAAAGGGCAGAAAGGGTTGGTGGAAAGAGAGACTAGGAGGGAGAGAAGAAGGCAGAAGAGTCAGAGGCTGATCATGCGCCCGTCGTGTGCGTATCAAGCAATACGCTAAGAACTTCGTGTCATCTATAATCCCTCATCCTCAGCCTGTCCCTGTAAGACAACTAGCACTACCACGGGTTAAGATGATGTTCGCGTGTCATTACTGTCCCAAAAATCTGTCCTCTCTTCATTCTGGGAATTCTGCTAGACCACATATTCCAGGTTCTCTAGGTATGGCCACAGACCTCACTCCCAGGCCTGGCTTATGAAATCTCCCCAGGCAATGTCCCCTCTGCCCTGGCAGCCAGCTGGGTGCTGATGAGCAAGGGGACGATTTCGTCTTTGCGCTGCCTCATCCACTGGGCTACAGCAGGAGCCCCCAGTCTCTGCCTTACCAAGACAGAGAAGGGACAAGAGGCAGCAGGGACCAGTATCTGCACATCGGTAATTGTGGGGACAGGCCTCAGGGAGCAGCAGGGCTCTCACGGTCTGCCTGTGGACCGTGAGTGCCACCTCATCTGTGCCGATGCATTTGGGCGGTGGATCAGGGAAAACGGTTGGTCGTCCTGCTCATCGGGGCAGGTGGGGCTCAGCCCGATTGTGGTTTGAGCATTAAAGTAAACTTTGTCATATTTTATAGCTAAGAAGATTCGTGATAATCCAGTTGTCAGTGATGGCAGGAGGATGGAAATCGGGTGGTAAAAGTGATCAACGTTACGAGGTGAGGGAGCAACCACATCTGGTGATCGAGTCAAGATTTACGATATCGAGGGTACAAATTAGAGAGGAGAGATCAGGGGTCTGAGGGAGAAGGGGTGCAAGAGAACCATCTCCACCCCGCCTCAAGCCAAACTCCCACATGTGCTCTGGTCCCTAAGCCCTCCCGCCAACCAAGTGCTTTGCTCTGCGGTCGCCTCCTTGTTTCCCCCCACCTCGAATTGTCCTGCTCCGCTGGGTTGCACTCGCCGGCACACGGCTGTGTGCTCCCCTAACGTAAAACCCTGTTAGACTCTGGCTCCGTCTCTCTGCCCCTCTGTCTGCCTCAGCTCCTGGGAAGGACTGTCTGTTCCGTCCTCACCTCTCATTCTCTCCCTGGACCCTTCCCCACACGCCTCTGACACTGTCCTTGCCTCATCTCCTGCGATCTCCGTGTAGCCGAACCCAATGGTCAATTCTCAGGCTTACCCCACGGGCAGGGGCAAGGCTGGCTCTTCCTCCCCATTCGCTTTCTCTGCTTTGCTTCTAGGAACGCTCACTCCTGATTGTCCCCTCACGTCCCCGCAGCTCCTTCCCGTCTCCAGGGCTGCCTTTTCATCCTCTTCCTGATCCCGAAACACTGGGCCACTGCAGGAAGACCTGCCACTCCTCTTTTCTCTCCAGCTCGTGCTGCGCCCAGAGCGTTACAGGTCTGTGGGAAACAAAACCCCTCCCAGTCACTGCCTCTTTAGCCTGTTGTGTTTTCGTGTATAGCACCGATTCGCACTTGATGTTATATTTTATATTCATTTTTGGCTTATCATCTGAGCTCCCCGATCCACGAGGCCAGGGGCTTCGTCCCACTCACTGCAGATGCCCCGCCCCCAGCAGTGGCTGCCCAGGGGCCGCTGAGTCGGCACTTGGAGACAAGGCACTCATGACTCAGGGGAGAAGCTGGTTTGGGAAGCCGCTGACTAGCCCAACTGCAGAGCTGTTGAGCGGCAGGACACCCGGGTATTCAGGATGTCCTGGAAAGGCTGGGAGACACTGAGTCGGCGATGCGTGTCCTCATCAGGTGATGCTGAAGCCAGAGTGCGAGTGAGCCCTCAAGACCAAGGAGACCGGAAGCTGAGGCCTGCGCTTGGGGAGGTGGGTGTGGTGAGGGCTAGGAGCACCGGAGAGAACGTGGAGTTGTGGGCATGTGGGAAGGCCCCGGCAGAGCTGCAGGGGAGCTCTGGTTGCAGTTGGGTGCTTGGGTTCTCGGGAGGCTTAGTGACTTCTGCAGCCTCACTCCTGACCCTGGGGCAGGATGGGGGAGCAGGCATTCAGGGATGCAGATGGGCACTGGGTCCTTTCATTTTTCTGGATCATTAGATTCTGCAGCGAAGGAATTTGGTCTTTCTCATTTTTTTTTTATTTCTATGTTGCTTTGTACAATGCTTTGTGCATAATAGGTACAAAATAATTTTTTTAGGGAATTGAATTTATGGTCTCCTGCCTACTTTTTAAAAGCAGACTCTGGCGAGGGGCCCAGGGAGCCACTTTCTTCTAGTTTCCATCCTAAGTCGTCCTTTGTTCACGCCACACTATTGATTGACTTCATACTCTGTGTGAGAGATTATGCCGTGGGACACGTAAAGACGAATCAAACACTGGTTCTGTCCTCAGGGAGCTTCAAGCTATGATTTGAATTAAAAACTATTAAATACTAAAGGAGAGAACATGAATCGAGGAGGAGGGGACCATGTCCACTGGGGATAACCAGGAAGGCTTCAGGAAGGAGGTGGCTGAGCCTTGAAAGACTTTGGGTTTGGCCGTGCAGAGGAGACTAGGTCTAGGTGCACTCAGTAGGTATTTGTTGAATGAATGAATGAACGAAAGTTGAATGGACTAGGGCTAAAGGAGTATGACGTCACCCAGTAAGGTGATCAGAAAGGAGGATCGAAGTCCAGATAATGATAGTAACACACTTATAGCACATATCACCTCCCAGGTACTGTTCCAACACACTCGTCCTCACGGCAGCCCTGTGACACAGGGCTACCATTTCCACGTTCCCAGATGAGGACCCAGAGAAGAAGAACGACTGACTCAAACTTTCACAGCTTGCAAGCGGTGAGCTGGGGTTCGACTCCAGGCTGTTTTGCTGGAAGACTGAATGCCGGGCAAAGCAGTCAGGGTCCTGCTCATGCTTCTACCTGCTGCCATCGGCCCGATCACACGGACCCCAGCACACAAGCCTTCACCTCCATTTTCATCTCATTATTATAGGCGCCCTCGCCCTGACTCATGCCCCCGACTCCTACTCTCTCTCTCCTTCTGCGCGAGGCAGACGCAGGCAATGAGTGGTAATTACAAATAACCACAGCAACGGGGCTGAGTTAGCCTTGCTCATTTCCAGAGTTCTGCATTTTGCTTTTGTAGACTGTGAGGCATGGTATCGATGACAAAATAATTTGGATAAATGCAAGCCCTGCAAACTCCTTGGCCTGCGACCAAGTTTTTTCTTTTCTTTGTCTGGTTTTTCATGTGCGCTGATGAATAGGCCAGTCTGTGCGTCTGTGTTAACAAGAGCCACACAGCGATGAGAATACTTCATTCTCCGCAGGTCAGAACTCGAGGACGGGGCGCTGAAGTGGCAGGAGCAGCACTGGGTTCATCAGAGGACTTGTGCTGGGGAAGGGGAGGGGCCCTGAGAGGGTCTCACGTGTGCTGTAACAGCTTATGCTGAACCTGTGTAAAGTACAAGCATCTTCTGACATTAAGGCCTGGCGATGCTGCTTGATTTGGCTTTGTGTTTGGACTTAGTAACGATCACCAACGTGAGGACCAAAGATGTGTGGCTGTGTGCATGGCTGTTCCATGGGTGCCGAGAGCTCAGGAATGCAGAGGAGGTGGCCATGGAGAGGAGCTGGCAATTGAAGGACGGGGAACTGTGATTGATCTTGTGTTAGTGGACTTACGACTTGGTTTGAAGGGTCTGCTTGGGGATAGCATGATGCTCTGCATATGAAATGACTAGGTGAAATATGTATGTTTATACAAAGGTCTATCACAATTCCTGTAGTCTGAACCATGCCACAGTTCCCTCACGACACTTGTCACTTGCCCCCTTCCCAACCTCAAGGACTGAGTGTCAGTTGGTCTCAGTGGTTTGATTCCTCCTTCTGTGGTGCAGGTGGCTGGACTCAGGCATGAGCGCCCCAGGGAAGGTGGCACTCGTGTCTAGAGTCTTGCCTAGAGCTTGGTTCCTACCGCCCTGGAGCGGCTCTTGAGGGGTTCCTTAGAGAGGACCTAGCTGTCTCCATCCTGGCCTCTTGAATCTAGCGGGACTGGCACTGTTCTGGGCACTGGAATATTACCAAGAGTAGAGGGACACAGAGGGGCAGAGCTGGGGGTTGGGGGGAACGAAGAAGTAGGAGCGAGAACAGGGGGATTTTGAGGCTGAGCCTTGGCAACATTGCCCCTTATTTTCAAGGCTCCTTTCCTCCAACCATCACCTCTCCCGGCCAAGGTGCTCTGTGTCTGACTTCGCACAGCACTCAGTGTGCCACCGGGTTCAGCGGACAGTGCTTAAGGTGAGCCATCTGCCATTCTCATCTGCACGAAGGGATAAACTGCCCTTGAATCTAATCCACAAACTCAAATGTAAAGCTATTAGGCCGATTCTAGGCAGGATTTTATTGGACAAAAGTGTCTATAGTGGCTCTTCCTACCTGGTCAATAGTTTTAGAAAGACTGAGTGTGCATATTAATTCCCTTCCTCCTTGGGATGAAATCCACTTGCAAGAATTTTTGGCTTTTTGCACAACATGCCAGGATCCAAAACTGCTGAACAGAAGTGATGATCATAGAATTCATTTTTTGGGCTAAACTACAGCCTGAGGGCGGCTGTGCCCGGCTCTCTGGCATGACTGCTCTGGCTCTGTTCCTTACTCTGCTGAAAATTTCTCTGCAGCTACAAGTTGGCCGAGGAATCTTTACTTAGTGTAAATTCACATGTGGGGTGTAAAATCAGACAGAAACCTAAAAAATGCTTAAGCATTCACCACTATACTCTTATTTTTTGCTTCAATTCCTTGCAGAGATGCAAGTGCTGGGAAACGTCGACAGGGTTTTGGGCAGCGAAGGCTGAGGCGGTGGCAGTGCCGACGGGCAGCGTCTAGGAAGAAGTGGGAGCGGGGATAAGCAGTCCTTTTATGCAGCAGTTTTCGGGAAGAAAGTTGATTTGGATTCTCTTCTTTAGTGATGATTTCCCTAGAGGAAAACAATGGCCATTTACAGACTTTAGAAGAAGGAATGATATGAGTAGCTGTGACATTTAATTGCTGTATTTTGTTTACTTGAAAGCATCATTTCCTAGACAATAAGCCAAGGAACACTACTCCTGAGTGACGTTCTATGATTAGGCTTTGTGGTCATAGTGGCCTGGGAAGGCTGAAAACTGTCTTATGTCTCGGAAATTTACAGTTCCTGTTTGCAGGCTAAAGACTCCGGGAAGTCCTGCAGAGAAGAAATGAATTTAAATTTGTTTAACCAAATACTTCCTGAACTTATTTGACTATGAAGCCATTTTAATGCATATAACAGCTGCACTTTGGGAACGTGGGCTAAAATGAAGACAGTAGCATTCACTGACCTTCCTCCATTGCGGGACCCTGCTATATGCTTTATAGATGTTTTCTTCTTCCTTTCTTATATTAGCTTTCTGAGCTATGTATTTTCATTTCCATTTTATAGATGAAGAGACTGAGGTTTAGTAAGGTCAAGGAAGTTGTTCGAGGTTACACAGCTAGTAAATGGGAGTGCTGAGATTTGAACCTTGAACCTTGATCTGTGTAACTCCAAACTTCATTCTCTTTAACCTTGCCACATTGCATAATGCCTCTCCCATTTTTAACCAAGGAGGCAGGAAGGGGTGGATGGGAAACACTAATGGACTTAGTTTTAGGGCCAGACAGGTGCAAGTTTTATATATTCATATTTTTTCTTCCCCATGAATACAGTCAAGATCATCCACCTTGCAGGAATCTTTCTCTGCCAAGAGAAGCACGTGGGCGGTGTCCAGGCCCCTAAATTCAAGGATGATCGTGGTGAAGAGTCAGCCGCCCTTGGGCCAGGAACACAGTGATATTCAGATGGAGTGGCAGAGCCCACAGCCTTTATTATGATCCTCCCACTTTAAGTAATTCTTTCATCAAAGTGTTCCCCTTTCCATCTGTTGAAGCTCCGGTGGCTTAGGAAATGTCTCCCCAAGTTCTGTTAAAGAATAGTTTTCTGGAAGCCAGCAGGGTGCAAATGTCTGAGGAAGCATCCTGTTCCTCACGGCTGCCCCAGGTCTGTGGTCTCCCACTCTCAGGCATCCCACGGGAGAGGTGCTTCTGCCAAGGGCCTCAGCGGGAGGGGGCTGGGCTGGGGCTTGTGGAGCCGGCTGCAGGACTGGGGTCCTTAGACTGGTGGCCAGGGAGATGAGGACGTCACCACAAACAAGAAGTCAGGATCTGAAGCCCTCCTACAGCACAGGGGGAGTTCCACCCTTCTCACTCTCTCCTAGCATGCTGCTGATGCTCCTAGCATTACAGAGGGGTTCACAGTGTACTTTAAAAAGGTTACTTTATGTGGCCTGTCCTAGAAACTTATCTAAAAGGAGACATTTCACAGAAACCACTTGGGGGTGATGAGCATCCTTTGTGACTTCCCTCTCTGCTCTGAAAAGCAGGGAAGGACCATACCTCCGTCTGGATGATGCTGGTCTTGGGAGAAACTTGAAGAATTCAGTAGCGAGACCATGGCCTTGGCCAACATACGTCATTCATCTAAGATGCTTGTTGTACTGGCTGGGGCTTGGAGACAAATGAAATAAAGATGAAAAAAGTAAAGTACTCCTGTCCTCAAGGAGTTTCATCTCCTGGGAGGACACATGTGCACACGTCACTGCACAGCAGCGCAGCAGCTGCTTTAGGGGAGGGACTTGCAAAGTGGGGAACCAGAGGGTGGTCAGTGAGACTTGAGGGGACTTCTCTGGGGGCCCGACAAGGCCTTGCAGCTGAGCCTGGGGGGTGGGGACTTCTTGTTGGACAAAAAGGCAGGGAGGGAGAGAAGGGCATCCGGGCAGAGGTAATGGTGCGTGCAAAAGCAATTATGGGACCGCCATGGCTAGTGAGAAGTCGGGGGGAGCGTCCCTAGATGGCAAACTCCAGTGCCTGGATGCAGGCTGGCTGCAGGGACCGGGAAAGGAGGAAGGAAGATCGCGGGTTAAGGGCCCGAGGGGTAGGAAGGAACACCTCTGGACATCCAAATGCCTTTAGTACAGCAGATGTCATCTGGAGTCACTCTACAGAGAACCACGTTATCTTCGGAAGGGAGTCCTGGGCCTGGTTTTGGGTGTAGGGTAGGAGATTTAAAACTTCATCCTCAATCTCTTTTCTTGGAATGACAGCTGGGGAGGGGCAATGATGGGGTCTCTGGTCAGCCTTTCACAACACCAGGCGCCGGCCCCTGCAGCTGAGAGTTAACGTGGTCGCTCACCATCCCAAACGGCAGCACGGCAGGAAGTGGCAGGACCCTTACTTTTCCCTGGACTTTGGGGCAGACAAGTGAGCCCTTCGCTCGGCTGTGGTTGAGGCCTCCCTGCTGGGGCCTGGATGCCACTCTGTCCCAGCTGCGGGCTGCGGTGGAGAATGCCCCCGTTGTGTGGGAAAGGCCTTCCGTGGCGTTGTCAGGGCCAGAATACATACTGCGACCCGGGCTGCAATATGTCCAGCGTTGCTATCAAAGGAAAAATAAGGGAAATGTCTGCATCTGCCCAGATGTCACACCTCATGGATTTAATGCTGAACAAAGTGACTCGCTGACCTCCACACTACTCACCGGGGGCACATCCGTCTTCCCCTTACATAATCCTCCCGTCTCTCATTGACATTCCAACTGGGCCAGGCTCTCCTGACAAACGCTGGCCAGAGCCCGCGGGTCGCACAAGCAGCTCTGCCCGCCACACAAGGCCCTCGTGTCCGGAGCAGGATGCACGGGGACTTTGTTTGCTTTTTCCTATTTGTCTTAATCACCCCCAGTGACTTTCATCAGGCCTTTTATGGAATAATAACAGTAGGAAAATGTTGTAGAAGAGAGTCAGGGGATGGTGATGACAAATACCAGCTCTGTGGCCTCATGGATTCCTCATGCTTTGAGTAGAGGCCGTTCATCATGGCCTCTGAAGAGGGAGTTTGAACCAGTTGGGTGGAGCAGGTGTTTCCGATGGGCAGGGCTGGGGACTGTGACAGACGGGGACTGAGCAGGTGAGCAGAGCCAACGGGCACATGGGCCTGTGAGCAAAAGGCGGGAGGGAGGAAGGGTCCTGGTACCATGTGGCCTAGCAGAAAGGAGGCAGCAAAGTGGGGAATCTAGCCCACAGGTGAGGCCCGGAGGCCAGGCTGTACAGGCCGGGCACAGTGGCTCACGCCTGTAATCCTAGCACTCTGGAACGGGAGGCCGAGGCAGGAGGATTGCTTGAGCTCAGGAGTTCGAGACCAGCCTGAGCAAGAGAGAGAACCCCGTCTCCACTAAAAACAGAAGAAATTAGAGGCGCGTGATGGCACACGCCTGTAGTGTCAGCTACTTGGAAGGCTGAGGCAGGAGGATCACTTGAGTCCAGGAGCTTGAGGTTGCTGTGAGCTGTGATCCCACTGCACTCTACCTGAGGGTGACAGAGTGAGACTGTCTCAAAGAAAAAAAAAAAGCCTTCCAGAGAGCCATGGCAGGGAGACAGGTTCGTTTTGCCCACAGGGCTCTTTTTCGAAGCCCCTATAGGGAGGCAGGCTGCGGTGGAGGAGTGCGGCCCTGAGCTTGTGGACAGACCGGCCTGGGGCTCAACCCCAGTCAGCTGGGCTCATGAACCAATGCTTTCTTTTTCTCCTCCTTCCCTCCCTCTCCTCTTCCAGGCTGCCCCACCCTCCCCGGCACTCCAGCGTAACTCCAGGTTTGAGTGAGAAGTCTGCACCGTGCTCCCACCCGCAACCGTGAATTCTGTGGTTCGGAGCTGAGCTTCTGATACAGGCAACTTGAGGATTCTGGTGAGGCGCTGGCGTGTGCGCCTCTCCCCTCTGGCTGGGAGAGGCCATGAGAAGGGTCAGAGATTCTCTTTTCCTCCCTTTCTCTTCCAGGTTCTCAATAGAGATTTATGGAGGCCTAGCTGAGTCCGGGCGCTGAGGGCTGGCCACAGGCATTAAGGGTGTGTGTGTGAAGGTCGTAGCCTGGGTGGGAGAGAGGACAGGTGTGTCTCATGCAACACTGAGCCAGGCTTTGTCCCACTCCGTGGGAAGAGGGTGAGGAGTTGTGATGTGAAGCAGAATCCCAGCCTCCAGAGGGCTCTGGGTTGTTTACAAGCTGTCCTCGCTTGGAGGGATTGTGGTGGCGGTGGCCACCTGGCTGTCTGGAAGGCAGGAAGGGCCCAGGTACCTCCAACGACTTGCTCCCTATTATGGTTTGGCCAAGGAAAGCTGTGCTGCAGCCCGTGATTAGAATAATTTGATTTTCTCTCTGTACGATTGAATCAGGAGGCCAGCTTGTTTATCTGGTGGGGTGATCGATCGCACAAATTCTTTCTCTTCCTTCTTCCACCGTCTGCTTTTTCAAACACACACTCAGAAACACAAACTGGGAAAACCAGCAAAAGACGAACAAAAAAGGAGACAGCCTGGATGCACATTGTAAGTGCTTGAGAGTTTTATTCCATAGGACCCCTCTGTTTTGACTGCCATGCCTGTCCACGCTGCCCACTCTGCACGGGCAGGGAATGACGTTGAAAGTTGGGATTTTCACTGCAGGAAGCCAGGGTCCCACTTTTGTCATGGGTTGGAGAGCAGATTGGGAATAGCAGCTTGGGGGCAGCAGAGACAGAAAAGGTTCCTTCACCTCCCACTGGGAATGGGGCGATGGGGTGGGGGCAGGAAAGGCAGCAGTAATACCCCGGTGTGTGGCTGCAGTCCCTGAGCTCAGAATGAGGCCCTCGGGCAATGAGGGTCTCTGCCCTTGACCTTGACTTTCCTGTTCCATTCATTTCTGCTGTTTTGTAAAACCCTTTTAAAAGCACAGTTTATAATTTTGAGGCCCTCTAAATTGTTTAGTGCCAGGCAAGGCCTGGTGGATTTGTCCTTGTTGTAGCCTTGCGTGTAGGAATAAAGGATCTATGCAGGGGAGCTAGATTATTAATATTTAAGATAACAACTGAAAAATATTCAAGAAGCATTTTATATTAATATCAAATCCTTTAACTACATCTCAGCTCCTGGAAAAGTCCTAGGATGGAGCCATACAACATCTAGGAATTACATATCTTTGTCCATCACTAGGCAGTCAGTTGAAATGGTTCTGATGCTGGCAAATGCGGTCTGTTCCCTGTGATGTGGTCTCCTTGGGAGCAGGAGGGACTAGCCCGTGTTCTTTCCTACACTGCCCGGTGCTTCATATCTTCATATTCATTATCATATATTCATGATCATGCTTAGTCCCTCTGCCCAGTCTGCACCCCAGTCCCCAGGACAGGTGGGTATGGTGCGTGGTCTCCGTGGCACAGGTGAGACGATGAGGCTCCGGGTGTGGCACCAGCTTAACTCGAGTGAAGGGGCAGCAGCTGAGAAGGGTCAGTGCTGGGATTTGAGCCCAGATCACCCTTACTTGGAAGGCTTTGCTCTTTCCACCCCCCCATGCTGTCTTTCTATGGCTTTGGTTCTTGTTTTAAAGGTCACAAACACAAAAATTTCCATCTTTTCAGGTCAGGTGTGCCAACATTTCAGGCTTGGCATCGGACTCCTGGCCTCTGTGGATGCCTTCGAGGTGAAGCCCGGGGTTTGGGGATGCGCCCCCCTGCCTCTCACAGCTGTGGGCTGAGTTGAGAGGCCAGGTGGCACAGAAGGTGGATAATTGATTTTCTTTTTATGAATATTCATTTAAGGTTACTTCTCCATCTGTTCTCCTTCTGTGATTTCGAAGTGGCCACTCAGTCCTGAACAGGAGCAAGCTTGTCCCCCTCCTTCCAGGTCGCTCCTCGATCACCGGGGGACCAGGGCTGAGCCTGCACAGAGGGCTGGGTCAGAGCTGGGTCAGTCTTCCGGGCTTGGGACTTTTCCAGATTTCATATCCTTAATTGTATAAGGCTCTTTGGAGCCATCTGATTCCCAGGTGGCCATCTGCACAGCCGTTCAGGGGACTGCCATGCCCGAGCTGTGTGGCAAAGCCACTGGGCAGCTCTTGGAAGGGGAGGACTCTAGGGTCGCTGATGAGAGTGCAACAGAGAGAAAGAACCATAAAGTACAGAGGGCTCATTAGTTTTGATGGATCTGGCTCAAATAATATAACATTTTCGGCTGTTGTGTAAAATCCAGGCTAAGTACCAAACAGAAATGTCTTTTGGGCCCACTGGATTTGCTTCTCGAGGGAGGGAAAACTTAGTGATCCTCTCACCATGGTTCAGAGGTTCAAAAGTGAGTAGTTTAAGTTAAAGCCACGTCTATGATGCAGAAAAGACTGTGTATCTGATATTCTATCAATAAGAGCTGAAAACTGAGTGACTCTTTCCCCTACCCATGGAATGTAGTAACTGACATTCTTAATAATGGCTCCCAAAGCCAGAAGTGTCTTAAACGGCCCCCACATGTCATTGCAGATGGATAAGTTGTGTTCATTGAAGTTTTAATGTAAAATGCATTTCATCGGGTACCAGTTCTTTGAATATTGTTAGTCTTCGTGTTGTGTATTTCGGAATACTCTCAATACTGAGATAATTAGTACGAATCTGGCCATAATGGATATTCTGTAGCTTATTTTACGTTATCCTTCAACATTCATCATTTATCACATTCTTTCTCAGCATAGTGCCACACGTGGTATGCAGTCAATAAAACGTAGGTTTCATTATTTTAAAAAGAGCATGAATTGAGCAAGAGTTTTAGGCACTATGATAGGCACAGGAGTCCTGAGGATAGGACACAGCAAGTGCTGGAGGGACTTAGGCCTAGCGAGGGCGAAAAGCAGGAAACCATGCGAGGAAGACCTCAGGGGAGGATGCGGATGAGGAGCACCTTTCCCACACTCGGGAGGGTGGATGGGAGGTCCAGACACCCATTCGGAGCCCCTTCTCAGGTCCCCGTGCTGGATGTTGGAGAAGGGATCGTCTCTCCTCAGTTCATGCTCCTCTAGCCGCTGTTAATGTTACAGAGCAGTTGGCTAATAACTAAAATGGATCCAGATAAAAGCTGTGGCCTTCCAGTGACATTGGAACCAACAATCAGCCTGAAGTGTTTGGGTCAAGTGGAGACGATAATATTGTGTTGGGTGACTGTGAGAAGTCAAGGACCTAACGCACGTGAAGTGCTCAGCACGGGCTGCTTCCTAAGTGCACTTGAATGTGGTGACTTCTTGGATGTGTCAACTCGGCCATGCTGCAGTCTCTGGTCATTCAATCAAACACTGATCTAGGACTTGCTGTGAAGGTGTTTTGCAGATATAACTAGTGTCCTAGAACCGGTGACTTCAAGTAAGGGAGATCATTGTGGGCGACCTGGGTGAGCCTGACTGAATCAGGTGGGAGGCCTTAAACGCTGGGCCGAGGCCTCCCCAAGTGCAGGAAGGAATTCTGCCCTTGCACGACAACTTCGGCCCATGCCTCTGGGCCAGCCGGACTGAGGTCCTTCCTTTCTGACTACCTGCCAGCCGCCACCACTGCGTCAGCAATTCCTTGTAATGAATCACCGGAAGGACGCACCTCCTACTGGTTCTGCTCCTCTGGCCGAACCTTGCTGGAGATTGTTAGCGTCCCTGGTGTTTTAGGTCTGCATGGTAGGAGATATTTTGAGGTGCTTGAAACATGTTTAAAAACAGTTTCTGCTCAAACCTCTGTCCCTTCCCACTTCTGAGGAAACAAGTGCCTGTCAAAGCCCCTCTGAATTAAGTGAAATCTCTCTTAGTCTTTCAGGATTTGAGGCCCAGAAGGTAGCTTGCGTGTGGAACTTGTCTGCTGGTTAAGTGGACATGACCCTACCCTCTATAAACTGCACACCTAAAAATATATGTCAGGGACACCTCACGGATTCCGGACGTGTAGTTCCGCTCTCTAATGAGGGCGGACCCCAAGGTGAGGCATTTCCTGCGTGTGTGGGGCTGTGTGGTGAGGGTTGGAGCGAGTTAGAGCAAATCTACCGCACCGACCCGTGGAGGTGGAGAGACGCCAGGAAGGGCTGGGGGGGAGGAGGCTTGCTCGGGGCCTGCAGAGAGGGCCTGGGAGGGCAGAGGGAGGGGCTGTGCCGGGAGGATGTCATGGGAAGGAGTGGAGAAGTGCACAAGGCATTTTAAAGGAAGTCTTGCTGGCAGTATGGGAATGTGAGCCTTCTTCCCCACCGTCCGTGTAATCTTCGATAAAGTATTCATTTTCATTAATGAATTATGAAGTTTGGTCCATTTCTGGCGTATTGAAGCACAGAGCCCTGCTGCAAGGCAAGTGCACACGGTACGATCGAGGCTTCCTGGGGAGCGCGGCACATGTGGCCTATGAAAGCATTAAGGGGGGCAGGTTGTATAGTTTGGGTGCAGCTGTTAAAAATGTTTATTTATCATAAAGTAGCTCATCCCCGCATTCCCCGTATATTTCTCATGCTGGCTCTGTGCTAGGTACCCGTGTATGTCTGAGAACAAGACTGCCATGTGAATCATGATCTGGTTTGGGAAACATAACAGAGATAAGTAAAAAGCAATTATAACATAATGTGAGGTAATGAAAAGGCAAGTAAGATCTTGAGTGCTGTGGGAGCCCTGAGGGTAAGCAGCCTGGACCTGCGGTCACAGAGCTTTGTGGGGGAAGCCACACCTTGTTGTAAACCAGAGGATGAGTAGGAGGCAAGAAGCTAAAGAGACAGGTGGCTAATTTCCTTAGCCTAGTGAGCAATTTATTGAATGGATGCTATGTTTCTAGGGACTCCTTACCCACTCTTCAATTTGATTGTTTCTCTTGGTGGAAGTTTTGTATGGACCTCGTACTCTGACATGAAGCGGGGGTTTTACGTGTGGCTAAGGCCTTTAAAGTCATTTCTGGTGGAAAATCATTCCCTGTGAAAACCTCTGATGTGGTCTGAACATTTGTGTCACCCCAAAATTCATATGTTAATATCTAATGCCCAAGGTAATGACATTTGGAGGTGGGGCCTTTGGGAGGTGATTAGGTCATGCGTTGTTGCAGTGCCTTCATGAATGGGATTAGTGTCCCTATAAAAGACATCCAAGGGAGCCTGCTTGACCCTTCACATGAGCACACAGAGAGAAGATGGCCCTCCATGAACCAGGGAGCAGGAGGCCCTCCCCAGACACCGTATTTGCTGACACCTTGATCTTGGACTTCCCAGCTTCTAGAACTGTGAGAAATGAATTTCTGTTGTTTGTTAGCTACCTAGTTTATGGTATTTTGTCATAGCACATGGACACACATGGACTAAGACAATCTCCCAGGCAGAAACAATGAGAACAATCCAGTATGGCTGGCTTTCTGGTCATCTCGTACAGATAGGTTAAGGGCAGCATGTTAAAAGTTAAGAAAATGAAGGACTTGGATGGCACAAACATGGACTCGATGTCAAACCTCACAGTAATAGAATTCAGAGGTAACGCTTAAAGCCTGAGATAGACGTTTAAGAACAAATACAAGGAAAGCCTTCACAGAATCTATTTTACGGAACTTTAATTCTCTAAAATGTAGGACAGACTGAAATTATAGAGAAGTTCAAGACCTTGGACAAATAAATGTATGATGGATTCATAATGGGCTATTAAGGGAATCTAGGGCTATTTAGAATAAATCACATTATCATTAAGTTTTGACATCATGGAGGATTTAAAATACAAGACATTGTCAGAAGGAGACCCTGGAGGAGATGTACCAGGGGACCCTAAATGATGATGATAATGGTCATTCCCTTAGTGGGTCTTCTAATCAACTTGTGTTTTAATTTGTGCAAACACTCTCTCTCCTCTCTCTCTCTCTCTCTTTTTCTCTCTTTCCTTCCTGATGGAAGGCACATAGCAGCAGAGAGCTCTGACGCCCTACACACAGCGAATAGCAGGTATGTCACCTGTCTCACTACCCACTTCACCTGCCAGACTTACCCATACATCCTCTGTCTTCTTTTCTTGCTTCCTTTTCTTAGACCTTGATTCCATACAGTTGTCTTTAAAAAAAAATCGCCAGTGCTTGCTGATTTATTCCTTTTAGAACTCTAAACTTGAGTGTTGAGTTCATCCTGGTGGGAGTTTCTTTCACATATGTTAGCGTGAGAATCAGCTAGAGTGAAAGACACTAGCTTATCATTTGATATGGCCTTTGGATGAATTGATTTGTCCATGGAAGTCTCTTATGCATCAGGACACAAAGAATAGTTGTCTAAAAAAAAAAAAAAAACCTATGGAAAAGGACTTCGATTGAGTGGGAAAAGGTCTGTCTTATGCCATCTTGTTTTTTAGGAAACAGTTTTCCTAACCTACTGGAACAGAGGAGAACCAGCTATTCAACCAACTCTTCTTTCCCATTAATTTTCCTAAATCACCCAGGTGGTCGTTTGCATGTTTTAGGGGAGGTTTTGGGTAGCAGTTTCAGGATTGTTGACAGTTTTCCACATCACCTTGCACTGTGAAAAGATTATGCCATAATTTGGTGGCTTGCAGGGCAGGTAGCAGAACTGTCAAGGAGTGGTGGTGAAGGTGACCTTGAGTATCTCCTGAGACCTCCCGGAACTCTTTTCCCTCCCCTGCTCATGGCTGCTCTCTGCCTTGGGTGGATGTGGCCCAGTGATCTTCACCTGCCTTCCGGAGAACTGTATCAAACCCTGCTCTCTGCTGCCCATTCCTCAAAGTAGCCTGCAGCCTCGGTCTGCCTGGGGCTCGATCTTACTATCTCGGCCCTGTTATCAATCCACTCTTTTAAGTTCTGATGTTTTATTTAAAATGCATAGTAGACCTTGAGTCAGGAAGGCATGCAGTTGGGGTGGGAAGGGATTTTTGGAAAAGGAGTGACCTTCAGCACTGGCTATATCTGGTAAGACAGCAGTCGCGGAGAGGCAGAACGGTTCCTCGGCTGGGAAAGCGGGGACGCTGCTGAGATTCAAATGACAACTTATTGTCTTTCTACATAATTTCCAAATTTTTTGTCATTATGTGTGTTGAATATAATAAAAATATCTTTAATTTCCCTTCTTCCTGAAAGCTTGTACCCTATCTGATTGTTAGGTCAATTAAATTTCTCTTCTTAAATAAGTTAAAGAAAATCCATTTTTGCTAATTTATTTAGTAGATTAAAGGCAAATTACAAAATTAATACAGGCTCATTGTAATATGTGAAACAATACACAGATGTATATTAAAAAAGCTAGGAATATTCTATTTAGTACGCAGTCTCCTCAAGCCCTAGCACTGTGTACTAACCAGTGTTAAAAGCTTGATGTGTGCTTATATTCCTTACATCCTTCTTCCTGCTCATGCTCATACAAGCCCACAGTCATACATGACATGTGTAGATTTTTCCTCCCTAAACATGGGCTCTTACTGTATAAAATCCTCCACCTTGCTTTTCCCCTCCCCAAAAATAGACCAGGGGCAACCCTCCAGATAAGGGTATGTTTCTAACCCTGCTATGTCCAATATAGTAGCCCCCAGCCACAGATGGCTGTTGAGCCCTTGAAATGTGACTAATCCTGATTTTTAGGAATTAGTGTGAAAATAAAAAGCATGCACCGTATCTCATTAATAATCTTTATGTTGATTATAGGTGGAAATAATATTTTGCATATATTGAATTAAATACAATGCATTGTTAAACTAGATTTTACCTATTTCCTTTTAAAAAATGTGGCTACTAGAAGATTTAAAGTTACTTGCATTGTATTTTTATGGGACGACACTGCTCTAACCCATTCTTTTCAATAGGTACGTTATATTCCAAACAACTTCACATAAAGGTTAGTAAGTTGGGGATCTTTTTTCTTTTCTTTTTATTTTTCTTTTTTTAAAGACAGACTCTCACTGTATGGCCCAGGCTGGTTTTAAACTCCAGCCTCAAGTGATCCTCCCGCCTCAGTCTCCTGAGTAGCTGAGTCTACAAGCATAGGCTACTGAACCCAGCTTTGGTGATCTGCTTCTGTAGCAAAAGTATTTTATTTGAAATTCTTTCCATGAAAAATTCTTTATCTGACTATTATGGTCTAGAAGAGTGGCTATTTTTCTTGAAGATCACAGCAAGCAGTCGTTGCTAATGCACAGTGCGCATTCCCGACTGGACCCTGAGCTGCTGGCCAAAGCCCTGAAGTCCACGCGCTGCGCCGTCAATTCTTCCGGGTCCCGTGTTTTTGAGTAGCTGCCACGTATGTGAATGACTTTGCAGAGTTACGTGTATTCAGTGCTGAAGCTGGAGGTACAGGACCTGGCTGGAAGGTTTCAGGGAGGTTTTTTAAAATTTAATTGATTCTTTAATAGCTGTACATATTTATGGGGTACATGTGATATTTTGGTACATACATAGAATGTGTAATGATCAAATCAGAATATTTAGAATATCCATCACCTGAAATATTTATCATTTCTTTGTGTAGGGACCATCTCAAATCTTCTCTTCTAGCTGCTTTGAAATATACAATAAATTATTGTTAACGGCAGTCACCATACTGTGCTATCAAAAACGAAAGCTTATTTCTTTCACCTAACTGTATATTTGTACTCATTAACCAATTCCTCTCCATTTCCCTCCCTGCCCCTACCCTTCTTAGTCTCTGGTAACCATCATTCTACTCTCCATCTCAATGAGATCCACCTTTCTAGCTCCCACATATGAGCAAGAACATGCAACATACTTGTCTTTTTGTGCCTGGCTTATTTCACTTAACATAATGACCTCTAGCTCCACCCATTTTGCTGCAAATGACAGGATTTCATTCTTTTTTATGGCTGAACAGTGTTCTATTGTGTACATACACCGCATTTTCTTTATCCATTCATCTGTTGATGGATGCTTAGGTTGATTCTATGTCTTGGCTGTTGCGAAGAGTGTTGCAGTTAAACACGGGGGTGCATGTTTTCCTTTGAGGTATTGGTTTCCTTTCTTCTGGATAAATATCTGGTAGTGGGATTACTGGATCATATGGTAGTTCTATTTTTAGTTTTTTGAAAAAAATCAGGAAGGTTTTAAATTTGATGTAGATAGAGTATGCTTAAGGAGAGACATGTCGTATTATAATTTTGAAGCATATTCTGCTATGAGCAATAAGCTGGTGAGTCATGGATAAGCTATGCAGAACATTTAGTGCCTCCCTTTTATGGAGAATTAGTTATATTTTGGAATCAGAGGACCTGGGTTGGAATTGGTCCTCAGCCACTTAAAAGCTGAGAGGTCTTGGGTAAGTCACTTAACCTCTCTGTGTCTTAGATTTCTCATTTGGTGAAATCAGGTAAAATGACTCCCCATATAGTATTCTTTTCTTCCATGCCATGATGTCTCTTGAAGTTGAGGGAAGAAGCTGATGGTTTGTAATGAGTAAACAAAGACATTAAATTATTTTAGATTCTTTTATTAAAAGTACAGTCCATTTTTATAAATATGCAATGGTAATAATGTCATAAATATATGCATCATCTTTACTTCAAATGAACCATGTTGTGTTTCTATTATAGTTCTTTTCTCATTTTCCCCGATTTTGTGGTCATGGATCTAGAGGACTCCAATTTACTCATTGTTGTATCATGAGTGGTAGAGACAGATCTAGGTTCTCAGTCCTGTCTTTAATTTGGTTCGTGTTCTTTAAAATACACCATCACACTGTTTTCTAATACTTTCAAGCTTTCTTCATGCATTTTAGTGACTAAATCCTTGCAAGAAGATAAGCTGTTTTAGGAGTGGAAAATACAGGGGCTATATCTTGGACATAAAGTTTGGCTATATACTAGAGAAATATTTATAAATAGGAACTTTACTAATGACTATTACAGAAGACCTCACATTTCTGGACAGGAAATTTCTTTGGGGGATTCTGGCTGCCCGTGTGCAGTGGTCCTCACTCTTAGGCTCTAGCATCTGTTTGGGATGCTGTAGGCTAGAGGAAAAGTGGAGTCACTTCATGACCAACAGACAGCATCAGCCTGGTGATTCCTGAATTGGGCTTGGCTGCCTGTCCAAGGTTAATGACCTTGTTGCAAAGCCTCTGTCAGTCACTGGGACAGGGTTGGATGACTTCAGCAAGCAGGGCAGGCAAATTTCAAAGCTCCGGACTGAGCCTTCCAGGGGGAAATGAAAAAGTAGAGTGAGGGATGTTAGAGATTCTTGTAAGGGCAATAGGGGTGTGTCTGTGTGTGTGTGTGTGTAACTCACCAGAAATGCTCAGGTTACCCTTGGCTACCAAGCAAAGGCCACCCTGCTCTAAAAGAGTCTGTATCCCAGTTGGTTATATCCCAGAGGCCATCAAGTCCTCCTAGAAGAAATTGAGCTATCACCATTCTGATAATCCTGGGGCTGACTGTACTTTCCCTGAGTTTCATATTATTCATTTCCAGAAGGTAATTTTCATTGATTGCCTTGTGGTCTTTTTGAATGAGGCATTTTAAGAAATAGGAGAAAATTGAAAGGATTGGCTCACCATCAAAACATATCCCTTCTGAATGCTCCTAAGGTCAATACGACTGCCAATTTGGGATGGAAACTTGTTGGAACTTCTCTCTCTGGAGGTTTGAAATGTAGGGCTAGACAAAGACCTTTCTTGGTCCATTTAGTTGGATACCTGCCTGGGACAGAAGTATCAGATGACCTTGTAGTCTCTTCCAGTACTGACTTTTTATGATTGGGTAGTGGCTCAGGAGGCTATAATAGGCTGAGGATTTTACCTGTCCTGCCGGTCTGCTTTAATATTTGGACCAGTGTCTCTTAATTTTGTCTCTCTAAGCTGATTTTAAATTCTTTGAAGTCTGGGATGCTGCCTTGTGCTTCTTTCATGTTCTCCATGGAAGAGAGGGCGGGAATACTTTCAGGAGCAGGGTTCTTGAGGATAGGGTGTCCAGGGAGATGGGAGCAAGTCGCAGGTGAAAGGTTCACTATTCACTGGGGAAAAGATATATTTTCTGAGTTTGGAGGGGGAGAATCAAAATAGCTTTGGTTGTATGTTATGGACTGAATGTATGTATTCTTCCCACCCCAAATTCATATGCTGAGGCCCTAAACCCCAGTGTGGCAGTATTTGGAGTAAGGATGTAATTAAGGTTAAATGAGGTCATAAGGGTGGGGCTCTGATCCAATAGAACTAGTGTCCTTATAAGAGAGACTTTGCTTTTTCTCTCTTTCTGTCTGCACATGTGTCGAGGAAAGGCCATGCAAGGACATAGTGAGAAGGTAGCTATTGGCAAGCCAAGAAGCAAGCCCTCACCAGAAACTGAATCTTTCCAGAACCTTGATCTTGGACTTTCCAGCCTTCAGAACTATGAGAGAATAAATTTCTGTTATTTAAGCCACACAGTCTGTGGTATTTTGTTACGGCAGCCCCAGCTGACTAAGACTTCACCCATAAGTTAACAGACTATGAGAAAAGATGAGGGAGAGCACACTATAACCTCAGTTTTGCTGGTAAAAGGTAAGGCAAGATCACCTGCCGAAAGAGAGGAAGCTAAGGGCTGGGTAGGAAACAGATGATAAACATTTGGAATGATTCTTGTGGGGGATGGGAGAGGGTACTGCCCAAGGACAAGTCAAGGGTTTGCGGGGTAGTGCCAGAGGCTCGATGAACTTGGAGGCCGTGGATAGGTGGTGGAGTCAATCTTGTGAGCTGCCGGCTCTTTTTTTGGCAGTGTGTAGCCAGCGGGTATAGGGACGGAGAAAGGGGATTGGAGCATTGACTCAGGATTGGAATTTTCCTGAGAAAGATGGTAGAAAGATAGGGGTGCAAGGTGATCCAGGTTAGCAGACAGAGGAGAGTTCAGACAACCCATATGAGGATGTAGAATTGTCAGGG
Source organism: Avahi laniger (assembly GCA_963575035.1). NCBI lineage: Eukaryota > Metazoa > Chordata > Mammalia > Primates > Indriidae > Avahi > Avahi laniger. The sequence goes on from CAUYSK010123846.1 coordinate 25,274, forward strand.
AAGGAAAAGCACTGCTGGCTGAGAAAATGGAGGAGGCAAGAACCTGGAAGACTCCGTGAGGCTGGGAAGTGATTGCATTGTAGTAGGAACAGGAAAATGAGAGAACTCAGAAGATGGGAGAATATGGCCAAAGAACAGAATATCAGGGTTCAGGATTTTGGGGCGATGACGGAATCCAGATTGTGGCCATGAGGATGGTTGGTCCAAGCGCAGTGGAGGAACTGTGCATAGAGTTCGGGACACCTGTGAACTGCAAGGTCTCACTGTTGGAAGGGTCATCGCATGAGTGACTTATCTATCTTTGTGGACAAGGCTGTTTCTTAGGCTTTGGTCAGGATTAGGAGTGGAAAGAAGGATTGTGAGCAAGGTTTCAGAGGACTGTGATGGGGGAGCATCCAGTGCTTTGGGTCTCCTAAACCAGACCTGGGGAGTAAGGTCAGACTTCTGGGGAAGTGATAGCTAACATGAGCCCCAAAGATGAGTGAGGTTAGCCAGAGGAGGGAGAAGCAGAGCAGCGAAGAGCGTAAGGAGAGAGGAGAGTTGTTCCAGGTAGAGGGAAGTACAATGTTAAATAAGTCAATGTTTTATAAAATTCATTAAGTGAAGGTTAATTGGAGGTGCAGTCCATTATTACACAACGTAATCTATAGCTTGGTAATCCTCTCCACTTACAGTAGTCCCTATTTTGTTGTTTTTAATTTTAAAAACTTTTTTTTTTGTTAGCACAGGCTTCTGGGGACTGCGATTCACACGCTCACATCCAACATAAATTGTGAAACCATGTGGTGTGGGGAAGGAGAGGACGTGTTCCCAGGACCTGTCTTCCTCACCTACCGCACGACTTAGCCTTCTCTCTCCAGATTCATTTTCAATTATAGAACAAGTGCATTTTTATTCTACGTGGCTGAATTGAACAACAAAGAAGACATGGGCTGGCAAAGCAGAGGAGAACAAACAATGGAAGACGGGTAATACACCCAAGAACACTTTGACTTGCGCCTTGATGAGATGTAGATGAGGGTCATTATTAATGTGTGCAAATGCTCACATGCTCAATGCGGGTGAGGAAAGAAAAGTGCTCACAGAAGAAAGCCAAAATGTCTGCAGAGAAACAAGAATGTCATAAAAGAGGCCAACTCTATTTCAACTAAGTATCCTGGGTCATAAATTATTTCCAGGGAGATTTAGCTAACTGGTACGTTGGACTTGGAAGCCGAGCTCCCTTTCCCAGCTCGCTCTCATGGAGGGGGCGTGAGGTGGTGCAGTGCGAGGAGTTCGGGCTTTGGATCAGGATGGATCTGAGCCCGTGTTCCAGCTCTGTCCTGTTGTTGGTGGGCAGTGCGACCTTGAGCATGAGTTCAAGCTTCTCTGAGCCTACATTTCTGCTTCGGTAGAAGAAAAAGCAAAAACTTAAGGCAAAGCGTGGATGTGAAGATTGGAAATTATGTATGTAAAGTGCTTAGAACAATATCTAATACATAGGAGGCACCCAATTAGCTGCCGCCACCACTACTGCGATAATGTTAATAGCTCTGTTCCGTAGATGAATGTGCACAGTGCCCACCAGGGATGTGTCATATATGTGTGTTTTCCACTCAATAAATTCTTGCCTTAAAAAATAATTCAAAATGCAAATGGTGCCTCTGCAGTGCTGTGGACAGGGCCATTCTTCCTCTGGGATTATGTGTGAGGGACATTTGTCAGTGAGCTTTTATGTGCGTGTTTGTGTGGACAGGGTCTTGGGGAGACGGGAAGGTGACTGAGAGGCCAGGAGTGGCTTCCTTCCTCTAGAAACACAGTCTGGAAGTCTAGCACCATAGGACTTTTCTCAAACTGACTTAGGGAAATAACCTGGCCTTAGTAACAGGGCACAGATACCACAGACCCATTGTTCAGAGGGAAGATAGTGGCTCATTGGCAGCATCCCCAACTCTTTCTTTGAGGAAGGGCTCGGAGAAGAAGTGACATCTGAATGGTTGGCATAAGGACTGTGAGCTACCGGAAGGGAGATAAGGTGTTGGTCCTCCTCGAAAGGGCCCGTGTGTTACAATCTTGAGTGGGGATCCACCATTCATCTTCCTGGTTTTAGCTGCGGCACATGTCCAGCGGGACTGCATATGGCGGGGCTTTCGGTTCCAGTCCTGCCCCTGTCCTGAGGAGCTGCCAGGGGCCTTCCATCTCCCTGTCTGGTAAACCAATCAAGTGATGTTTAGCTTGACTGCACAGCCTCTAGCAAATACATTTTTAAGTGTATAATCCCCGTTTTGATGCCCCTGGAAATAAAATAAGAAAATTTGATGTATTAGAAAAGCTTCATGAGAAAGTGTCATTAGGGTAATACAGCAGGGATCAGCATCAAGGCACAATGAAGGGGGTAAGGCGGATGTTGGCTTGGTGATTTTAGAACCAGAAGCACAATCTCCAGGAGGAGAAGTTTTAAATTTTTTTCCTTCAGTAAGCACAGTTAAATTTCTAGAAATATCACCTGGGAAAGCTGTGGGCTCATCTTCTTTGGATTTTCTGAGGATAGAGCTTCATCTGCATGGAATGAAGGCAAGAAGCTGCCCGTGGGCAGGGGGATTGGTTAGGTGACTGCTAGTCCCACCCCGTACCCTGTCGAGTCCATATTAAAGAGTAGAGCTGCGCGTTTAGAACAAAGGATTTAGAAACACTTAGATAAGTGTATTTCTGGAGCCATGCAACTAGCAATGTACTTACAGTGCCCTAATCCACTTAAGCAACCCTGGCTCATATTGGCAAATTTGTGCTGGCAATTGACAAGATGCTCCCGCAGGCACAGAAACCGGGGGATTTATCCCGATTGAGTGACATCCCCTTTTTGGCCCAGTATCTTTGTTCCATTGCTGGCTGAAGCCTCAGGATTGACAGCCGGTTTAACATCCATTTCTGGCTTGGCCCTGGCACCCCTGGAGGACGCGGTACACAGATCTCCTCACTGGCCTCACCGCTGTGACTTTCTCTGTCCTCCGTAGCCCCACCTGGGCCCCAAGGGACTGAAGGGTGGAGACAACCTGGAACGTTGTCCCATAAAGCTCTACTCTGTCATAAGAAAGAGTTGAGTTAATCTCTTGGGGTTAATACCTCTATTAAGGGAAGAATAATTAGAAAATTCATAATGACTATGACTGTTTCCTAAAACAAGGGCATTCATCTTTATAGACTTTAGGAAATAAAATTATACTTACAGTGCTGCGAGTTACATTTTGGTTTCCAGGGTTTTGCGTATCAAGCCAGGGAGCTGGGTTCAGTAAACCTGCTTTCAAAGTTAACAGTCCTAATGAGAAGCCCTTTTAGTTGAAAATTTAGCTTGAGCAAGAGAGGTACACACATACACCTGAGCTTTACTAGGTAATCGTGGACATAAACCTTTAGCAAACAGAACATAGCATTAAATTCTTACTGTCTTTTGATGGTGTCTTGAAGAAGTGGGAAATCTGGAATCCAGTCTCTTCCCACCACGAGGGTTCACTGTGGGCATATTGCTGCGAACTCTCTTATGAGAGAGAAAATCCTGTGCGAACTAAATCTGTTTCACAAAGTTCTAATCATCACCATTCTGCTCACCAAAAATGAATATGATATGAGACTTGTGCTAGATCTGTGAAGGACACCTTCAGTCAGTCATCATCATGTCATTGAAACCACCTTGTGTCTTATCTCAGCGTTCACAAAACACTGTCACGGGAGTGATCTTGTTTGATTTTCCTGACAGTCTCAGAGATAGATAAGGTAGGTCATCATTTCCCCTCATTTTGCAGATAAGCAAACTGTGGCCCAAAGTGGTTGAGACTTGCTTGAGTTCTCATAACTAGAAAGTGTCTTATCTTGGGCTGCAAACCCGCTCTTTGAAACCTGTCTGTCCTTGTGCTGCGGTGCCATTCTGACTTGGAAGTGTGTACTGTCACAATGCAAGGGTCCCACCAAGAACTTTATAAAGCTGGTAAATCATCACACAAAGTGCCTTAGAGCTGCTCAGGATGACTGTCTCTTCACCTGCTGATCATGGTCTTTGGGCTCTTTAGAGAGGGAGTCCAGCCCGACTAACACTGGGCATGCTCTGCACTGCAGAGATGGGGTTCATTTGTTCTGATGTGAAGCCTGCTGCTGGGTATGGTTCCTGGCAAACCGTGAGCTGCCCCGGCCAGGAGAAGCAAGAATCATTTACCATGCAGCTCGACTGTGGCCCTGTACTCCGTGGAGTCTGCAGCTTATGATTGCAGAACAAAAACAAAATTAAGCCACTGCAGGCAAAAGGGGAAAATGGATTTATGAATAATGAGTACATGATAATGATGATGATGATATATTTTGTTACATCTTTTACTCCAGACCAGAGATGATAGAACATGGCATTATATTATGTTCTGATGCCCATAACACCTTAAAAGCAATTATGTAAATGGCTGGAAAGAGCCCTGAGCTGACAGTCAGCAGTATTCTGGTTCCCCTTGCCAAGGGCCTTCAGCTGTAACCATATACCTTTGTCCCTTACACATTTCTCTGCTTTGCCTTGCTTTCCCCATCTATAAGGTGGGGATGATTTTGCCTAAACCTCATACTCTGTTACAGGGTGAACCAGATTGCAAACGTGAAGTGCCTGAATGAATTATTGCATAGACAAGATGATAGAAAACGTCTCTGGCTATTTGGGCATCTCAGAAGGAATATTTGGAAAATATAACCATCTGGTATTTCACAGTATTTTTATGAAATATTTTCAGATGCATTCTTCCTTTGTGTGTCCCAAACTATGACACCTGCCTGCCTTTTGCACGTTGGGAAATGGAAGCTCTTGCTCATGTCACATTGCTGCGAAAGGCAGAGCGGCACACGGCTCCTGACTCTGGAATCCCCCTCCCTGCGTGATGCTGCTCCTCTTGCCTGAGGCCCAGGCGACGTATTAGGCTTTACTCCAGTTAAATGTTCTGTGTTTTGGCAGCTGCGTGGGTGTTTTGTTTCTGTGTTCTCTGTTGCTCTGTGGTATTGGGAAGGTTTATCTTCCACCTTGTATTTTGCAGGGAGGCACAGCTCCCTGACCAGGGTTTGAGCCCTTGCGCTGCGCAGAAGCACAGGACCCCAGATGCTTCTTGCACAGCGTCGTCAGCAGTGCCGCAGCAGAGAGTCGTTAATGCTGTCTCATGGCCAGTATCATAAAGGTAACTGCCATTCTACCATGTCCTTAGGTGAGAGGCGATGAGCAAATGGGGTGTTGGTTCATGACACCCAAACCTTTCAGTTCACCCTCCTCTTTCATTGTAACACTTTTATTAAGAGAAAAATTGGAAACAATCTAAATGTCCGTCAGGAGGGATGGGTTAGTATCTCACAGGATTGTTGAGGGGCTTGAAGATTAAACACATATAAGGTGTTTGAGATGATGCCTAGCACTTAATAAATGCTCAATAAATGTTAGCTATTATTATTTTTAGAGTCATTGATAAAGAGGAATGCCTGCTCACATTCGAGCTCTGCCAGAATCTATCAACAGATAAACTCAGGGCTTCACGTCTAGGTCTACCCTCGCTTGGGCCTGAGTGAGAGCTAATGACAGAGCCCAGGCTCCATGATTCTGCCTGTCCCTTTCCCCTCCACGATGGCAGGTGGCAGCTGCTTGCATCTCAGTAAGGCAGAAGATGCTGTGCAGGTCAGGTGGACGGCACTTCCAAAAGGCTTGTAGCAGATTGAGGAAAAACTGAGTATGACGTAACAAAGATAAACCTGTCTTTGTCCCTGGCTCCTGGCACAGAGCTTCAAAGACCTTCAGAATTTCTGAGTGCTAGGAATGTCTTTGTTGTACTAATGAGGTGACTCATGGTGACCCCTGACTAGCTTCAGGGTAGAGACGAGTCACCAGAAGGACCACGCTTGTGATTCAAGGGCTGGAACTTTGGAACAGCTTGACCTCTAAGGAAGAAAGGGGGGCTAAAGATTGAGTTCAATCATGTGGCCACCAATTTAGTCAATTATTCACTACTTATGTATCGAAACACCAATAGAAACCCTGGACACCAAAGCTCATGGAGCTTCCTGGCTGGTGAATACCTTGATGTGCTCTGATCAGACCTCACCCTGTATGTCTCCTTTGCAATAAAATTGTAATTATAAGTACAGTACTTTGCTGAGATCTGTGAGTCATTTTGAAAATTGTCAAACACAAGGGGATCATGAGAACTCCTGAACTTGTAGCTAGTGTGTCAGAAGTGTGGGTGACCTGGGGATCCCCAGAATTTGTGACTTCTTTCTGAAGTAAGGGCAATCTTGTGGAGGACTGAGACTTTCAACCTGTGCAGTCTGATGATACTGGGGGGTTAGTATCAGAATCGAATTCTATTGCAGTATCCCCTGTTGGAGTTGGAACAGGGTACAGGATCACCTGGCTTAACCAGTTATTAGCAAAATCTCACACTCTCTCTTCCCTCACCTGGAGAGCCTCCTTTCATGACAGTTGTTGCTGGGACAGAGTCATTCACACCAGAAGCTGGAAATATGTGGCTGTTCCTGGGTGCCCTGTTCCCCTCACTTGTTCCCATCCTCTGCCCTTTGATGCCGTGAAAAGCCATCTGTCAAAACGATGGCAAAACCATGTCAATGCCATTCTTTTGTATGTGCCCAGGAAGTATTCTCCTCATGGAGCCAATGCAGTCCTTCTTAGAACACAATTTGCAGTAATTGGTTTTCCTTGTTTTCTTTTTTTCCCATGGACTTTCCCCAGCTAGGGCCCACCAAGGACATATCCTTGCTGAATGACAACTTCACTTACAAGACCTTCAATCTATTAGATGGAAGCTCATGCAAGTGTTGCTGCTCAGCGTTTAAATGCAACTCATTAATTGTAAGACATGTCACTCTTCGTCACTGCTTAGATTTTTGAGGCATGCAAATAGCACTTTCTACCAAATCTGGGAAAAGCAACGAAAAAAGTGGCAAGAATTGTCTTGACTGGTTTTAGGTAATTGTTAGAGGAAGACACACAAGCCCTCTGACCACAGATCAAACAGCATCCTGTAGGAATCAGAGATCTTGCTTTCCTGTGTCCTGATGTAGAGACTTTTTTTTTCTTTTTTAAACTTGATTATCCATCTGCAAGCCATACACTATTTCCCATGACCAGTAACATATTTCGGCATTTCCTCCTGTCAAAATAAATTGGTGGGGACTTAGGAAATGCAGACCTATTCGGCTATCAGCATAACAAGACAAAATAAGAAATATAAATGTATTAGCAAATATATTCAATGCACAAGCACTTCAAGGCTAAATAGGTACAGATTTTCAAGATTCTGCATAGTTTCTAATTATATCTGTCCATGTGACCCTCCTAAAAACATCAGGTGGGGACAAGGGCAAACCATACTGATGAAGACCACACAGAATTTCAAAATCTTATAAGTGAAAAGATCTTCTTAGCTATGGATCCCCTCTATATAATCCCTTGATATGCAGTCATCTGGATTCTGTTGGAATAGTCAAAATACAGCAAAGTGTCTCATGGGCTTCTGGAGTGGCCCACTCTCAGCTAGGTGAACAGTTGTCATTGTTACATGCACCGTTGTCATTAGTTGCTCTGTTGCTGTGGCTTTCTCCTTGCTCCCTCCTGCAGGGTACGTGCAGCACTTTGGAAGCCTTCCCTGTTTTTATCCCATTTAGGATCTTGACCCGGTCATTACTCACCCTGTCTTGTTCTAAGCCTCTGGCTGGAAGAGAAGGGTCCTCTGCTGAGGGTGGGCCACAAGCAGGGATTTGATGGTGGAGGCCCAGAAAGGGGGCTTTGGAGAGAGGGTATGAACAATCTGGGAATCACTACTTATGCTAAAGCAATGGAGCTTATAAGAATATTGGGTAAATGTTCCCAACATTAAGCCACAGTGCATTCAAATCAGAAAAAACTCAAATTAATTTCTATAGCTTTTATGAAGCATTTTAATTCCTGCCACATATACGTTCCTGTATCTTTCATAGAAGGGAGCGTGGTTACTGAATGGACATGCATTACAGAATGCATCAATAGTGCACTGGATTTCGCGGTATTTTCTCTTGTGCTATCTTGTGGTGATATATTGTGGGTCTAAGCAGGTTCAGTAATGCCACTGCGATTTGTGAGAACACGATGTGTTTGGAAGGGCCTAGAAGTGAACTCTTCACACAGGAGTGGAGAAAGGAGGTTACCAAGATGGTGGCAAGTGGATGGGAATGCTGCTATTTTATTAAGGCTTTAAAAAAACAGACTGCATCTCTGGATCCTTAATTAGCTATTTTCTCTGCCTTCACGCATCCCCAGAGAATTGTTGCAAGTATTCACATTTCTCTTTGTAGTGAGGTGGAATGGAATGAAAAGCTGCTTGTGCCAATGTTTATGGGAAAAGTAGAAATTGGAGTAGAGTTTTGGTGGTAATATATTTCATGGAAGCAATGGGCCTGAAGTATTTTGATCATTGAAATGATTGTTTTTACTTATTGACTTGACGAATGATATAGACTAAATTTCATTTAATTTAAGCATTTATCGGCTGCCTACTATGTCTAAAGCACATAGCAACTGCTGCAGGTGAACCCATCAGAGATAGGTTTAACATAAAGCACATGAAATAAGTACCTCAATAAGAGATGTTAAAAGTACCATCTGAGTCAAAAGAAAAAGACATCATATTTATTTGTTTCAGTTGCATTCCCATGAAAAAAGAGACTGAGACAAAATTGTATATACTGACACTTTACTGGGGGTGCAATCCCAGGGATGCAACAGTGAGGTGAAGAAAAGAAGTGAGGTGGGAAGGGAGACCAGGGGCCAGGCAGTGCATCACCAAGGCGATTGCAGCTTTGCAGACCAGACAGGTGCTTGGTCTCATGGGCCATGGTCCAGAGAGACCGTGTGGAACAGTGGTCTCTCCGTCACAGCGAAGGAAGAGGGAGCGATTCGTTTGCTGGCTCTTACCTTGCTCCTGTCTCTTATTAGTCAAAGTCTGTTCTGTGCACATAAACTTCTTCACCACTTTGGGGTGTGTTACTCAGCCCTCCAGGAGGGTCGAGGGAGGCCAGAGCCCCATTGGACCCAGTGCGTCTGGTGCACAGACTTGGGCAGTTGGTGCCTGTAGGTGCTCCTTAGTCTGTGGTGGCAGCTGTCGTGGCTTGAGCTTTATGATTATTGAAACAGCATGACTTGTCACTAGGGTCACTCTGGCCTTGAATTAAGACAAGTGAGTAAGATTGAGGGTGAGGAGATAGTCAGGCCTGAGCAAATCTGACTATGGTGGTCCATATCTGCACAGTGCAGATTAGGAAAAGCTTTAGAGAGAAGATAGCACATGAGATGGCACTTAAAAATGATGAGTAAGATTTTGACATGCAGAGACAGAAAGAGAGGATGCTGGTAGTCACATCTGAATCAAGCAAAGGCGTGAATGTTGGAAAGCAGGGCTGGTTGAGGGCATAGTGTTCAGTCTATTTTGCTGCAACTCTAAGATACGTGTAGAGGAGAATGGGAGGAAAGGTTGGAAAGGTAGATTGAGGTTTGATTAGGGAAGGCCTTGTGAGCAGATGTATCAGTCAGCTATTGCTGCCTAACAAACACACACAACAGTCTTAGTGGCATATAATAATAGGCCCTTATTTCTCGCATATCTGCTGGTTAGTTGAAATGGCTCTGTTTCAAGCTGCTGGTCTGTGGATTGGCTGGGAAGCTTTGTTCCAAACACATTCACTCTAGGCCCCAGGCTGAAGGGGCAGGAGCTCTCTGGCAGAAGCTCTTCTCATGGCAATGGCAGAAACCGGAGAGGACTTGTCCAACCGCTTCAAGCTGCTGCTTGTGTCATGTTTACTAACGTGCCATCAATGCAAGGAAGTCCTGTGACCAAGGCCAGAGTTGGTGGAGCTAGGCAATATACTCCGTCCTATGAGATCATGGCAAAAATGTGAATTCATACTTTCCTCCACGATAGTAAAGAATTGTGACCTATAATTCCACATAGTAGATTCAGGGTGAAGTGCTTGTGGACTCAAGGACAAGAGCATTATGTATTATTCTATATTGTTATAATCATATATAATTATGTATTATTCATTATATTGTGCTCCTAGTACCAAGTGCAGTGCCTAAAACACAGCAGTTGTTCGACGTTCACTGGGCGTGGGAGTGAGTTCACGCCAGCTGCCCCGCATGCAGCACTGCAGCGAACACTGTACATTGAGTTCAGGGCCCATCTCTCTGAGAATTTTCCCCAGGGTGGGCTTCAAGATACATGCAACTCATATCCAATCAGATTAAAGCAATTTACTTCAAGATAATCTTCCCACAACTTTGCGTTTCCATGTCCTTTCCTCACTCAAGAAACAATTGCATCTTCTTGGCGGCTGTGGCCTTGACATATTAGTTGACCATGTATGGTTTTGTCTTTTGACTCTGTATTTTAGTCCATTGGTCCACATGTCTGTTTCTGTGCCAGTTCCATAGTGTTTTCATTACTATTGCTTTGTAATATAGTTTGAAATCAGAAAGTTTGATGCCTCCAACTTTGTTTTTCTTTTCCAAGATCCTTTTGGCTGCTCAGAGAAGGATGAATTGGGACTAAAACCGGTCCTAACAAATAACAGTTTAGAGAGGTGCTGTCTCTTGGGGTGGTGGTGGCTGGAGTAGAGGACCTGACAAAGTACCTTCACAGATAAGAGATTTTAGAGTTGGAAGGGATCTTGATGGGAGATAAATTCTCTAATCCAATCTCCTCATTATACAAATGAGAAAACTTCAGCCCAGAAAGGTTGAAGTGACTTTCCTCAGGTCACATTGCCAGTTTGTGGCCAGCCAGGGCACTGGACATAAATATGACGCTAAAGAGACAGGATTTGTGAATCCATCTGTTCCCATCTCACCTTTTCTATTTAGCAGAATCCATTGTGTCTACATTAGCAAAGTTATATTAATATGGACTATTAAATGGAATGTGGAAATAACCTCATTAGGGAGAAGTGGACATTATAATGGTACTTATTAAAGGGAGTTTTCTCATCTGTAAAATGAGAGTATTGCTGTAGATGAGCCTTAAATTCCTTTCTCTTTGAAAACCTCTGAGTCGATGAGATCCTGCTTATGTGATTGAAAATACAGGTGCTGAATTTAGACACTTCCTAGGCCCACCTGTTTGCGACAAAGGAATACTTGCACTGGAGTCTGTAGACTGAGTCCTACTTCTGTCATTTATTGGTCTTGTCGCCATGGGTGATCCATCCCTCCTAACTCAGTTTTCTCATCTGTAAATTGGGATTGATGATGTTTGCCTCATCTACTTCATGGGTTCCTCGTCTGCACCACGAAACACAGCAAGTGATAGGAGTGATTATTTTTTCGATTCTCTGAGAGTTGTTGCAAAGACAGTACCATGCACAGAAGAGAGTTAACTTATTATATATGACGTGTCTGCATGTACACAAGAAGGGTCTGCCTTTGGGCACTCGGCTAACTCTCTCCTGGAACCCCCAGTTAGAAGGGCCACTGTACAACTGTACAACAAACTGTACAACGTGGTAAAAGTGTAGGAAATTATCTCCTTTGTATCTAACTGCTATCTTTGTTAATTCTTTTTTGTCTTTTTTTACAATTAATTTTTTTTTATTATTCCAGGATATTGTGAGGGTACAAACATTATAGTTACACTTTATGTCTTTGCCTCACCCAAATGCAGGTTAAAGGCATGCCCTTCCCTCCCTTAGTGCTCCCCACGTCCTTTAGTTGTAGATTCGCCCCCCCCATCCCCCTAATCCCTAGAAATTATTTCTGCCATGTGATCACCCTAGTATTGATCAGTTAGTACCAATTTGATGGCGAATAAAAATGGATCCCGTTCTTCTGCTCTTGTGGTGCCTCACTTTGGATAATGGGTTTAAGTTTAATCCAGGAAAGTATAAGAGGTTCTAGATCACTGTCGTTTCTTATGATTGAGTAATATTCCATTGTAAACATATACCAAATTTTAATAATCAACTCATGGATTGACGGGCACTTGGGTTGTTTCCACATTCTTGCAATAGTGAATTGTGCTGCCAGAAACATTCGAGTACAGATGTCTTTATAGTAGAATGTTTTGTGTTCTTTTGGGTAGATGTCTAATAGTGCTATTGTTAGATAGAATGGTATTTCTATTTTTAGTTCTCTGAGGTATTTCCAAATTCTTTTCCACAGCGGTTGCACTAATTT
>CAUYSK010123849.1:0-26115 GCA_963575035.1 Avahi laniger
ACAGCTTAAGTATCCCTAATCTGAATTTCTCCAAAACTTGAAACTTTCTGAGTGCTGACAGGATGCTCAAGGAAATGCTCATTGGAGCATTCTGGATTCCAGATTAGGGATGCTTAACCAGTAATATAAAGCAAATATTCCTTAATCCTCATTTATGAAGTGATTTCATTCTGTCTTCATCTCCACTCCCCCCACCCCCCCACCCCCCGCAGACAGGGTCTCTCACTCTGCTGCCAGGGCTAGAGTGCAGTGGTGTGCTCACAGCTCACTGCAACCTCAAACTCCTGGGCTTAAGTGATCTTCCTGGCTCAGTCTCTCGAGTAGCTGGGACTATAGGCTTGCACCACCAAACCTGGCTAATTTTTTGTAGAGGTGAGATCTCACTATGGTACCCAGCTGGTCTGAAAACTCCTAGGCTCAACCAATCCTCACATCTTGGCCTCCCTAAGTGCTGGGATCACAGGTGTGAGCCCCTGCACCTGGCCCTGTCTCCACTTTCTACTGAAGGCTACCTCTGAGCAAATCGTCCAGTGGCTTCCTTGGAGACTTTTCCTTTCTTACAAGCTGCATGTGCCATTACTAATCCTGTTCCTTTCTCAAGTCAGCTTCACTCCTTGATTCTTTTAGTCACGTAACATACGCCAGTTTCTCTTGCTGATTCCTTTGCTGTCTTTGTTGATTCCTCCATCAAAAAACAGTTTTTTTCCTACTGTTGCCTTGTGGCATCTTAACCAAGTACAGGGCCACTGCTTTCTCTTCTCTGTTTCCTCCCTAAGGCCACTTCAAACCCTAGGAACAGCTGGCTCCTGCAAGGTTTAGCCTGGGTAATCGCCTGGGTCCCTTCAAGCTTCTAAATCCTAGGAGTCTGAGCCAGAACCTGTAATGCAGTTTCATATCCTACACATCAGACAGCTCTGGTGTTGGAAAAGGATCAAACATGCATGTTTTACCCAACGACATACCCGTCTTTCCAGCATCACATTCATAAAGAAACAAACAAAAAAGATGGTAGCATAGTACTTATTATACTTGGGAAATAAGCAGTTGTTTCAAAATTGTTGTATGAAAATCTACATTTGAATTAAACTTTTCATTTTAATAAAATTATCATTTTTTTTAAAAGAATGTCCGCAAGTTGTCAACTGAAAGCTACCTATGTCAAGGGCCCTTTTATGCCCACAAGTAGAATGAATGGTGAGTTATACCTTCCTGATAAGAGAGGGGAAGCTTGAGCACAGTGTCTATAAATGTGCCTCAATGACCAAACAGAAGTCAAAATTAGTGTCAACTAACACTGACCTTTTAAAATCATTTTTAAAGGCCTCTGCATTAAATAGAAACTGAAACTGATGTAGCCAATATTGTTACATTAGGATGTCACACAAGATCAGTGGGATTTGAACTTCATCAATGAAAACATGGAAGTACTTGCTGAGCTAACAGCCATGTAAAAGGAAACCTTCCTTAACCCAAAAGTAACATCTGTAACAAATACCCAAAATACAATGTTACAAAAGTCCCTGCCTCTGGTACCTAAGGAGCAGTAACTGCTTTACTAGTACTTCTTTGATACGAACTCACTGCACAAACTCAGTTATCCCAGTCAATCCAGAACCCACCAGATTTCTCTCCCTGATAACCCCTCCCCCCTCATCTTACGGGCTGGGATCTCAAGGCCATAGACCAAGCAAATATTCAGTCCTGGAAAAGGTGGGGGTAGAAGGGCTTAGTCTATGAATGTGTAACCATTCTAGGACCACTTCTAACAAATGAGCTAGCTCAATACACCCATGTGAAATTGAGAGGGAAAAACATCACACTCAAGAGACTGCAGGTTACAACTGAAGGCCAGGGGAGGGCCACAGTAACAATCCTTGCTCACCTCTCATCATAAATATTAGCACGTGTTGAGTATCTGAAATTTCTTAACCACCCCTCCACTCTGAACCTGAACTCTCTCCTAGCAAAAATGATGAGCACAAAAGAGGGTGGAGACAAGTATTCAAAACTTTTTGACATTTTATGGTTACTTAAAACAGTAAGAAGAAACCCTCTATCAAACTGATTTTCAATGCTTTAAGAATTTTGTTTCCTTCAACAATCAACTCAAAGTTCACCTTCAACTAAACAATGGGTCACAAAATGTGTAAAATATTGCAAAAATAAAAATTACATATTTTTTTACAGTTTTGTTTTCTCTGTTCAGCATATTTTAGGAAAGTAACTGCCATGTTCCCTGGGTGCAGATGTGCCAGAAGGAGAAAAACTACAGTAATTTCAAAAACTATTCATATATTGCCAGATTCCATTTATATGAAATGTCTAGAAAAGGCAAAACTATAAACACAGACAGTAGATCAGTGGTTGCCTGAGGGCTGTGGTGGCAGTTATGCAAGTCTATAAATTTACTACAAATTCACCGAATTGTATACTTTAAACGGATGAATTTTATGGAATGAAATTATATCTTAATAAAGTTGTTAAAAATAAAACTAGCTATGTGGACAGTTTCTCAGAGTTGTACTAAGAATTAAGTTATCTGTGAAAACTCAGACTATTTCAAAGAACCCACTTCTGAGATCACTACTTCCTAATTTGACCATGACAAAAGAATCTACAACATTCATTATGTAATATTATAGTGGCAGCATTATCTTTCCACCCAAGAAAGAAAAAACTAAAATAAAAGCAAACTAATGAAACAGAAAACATGAGATAACACATTACCTAAGTTCTCACAAATGCTAACAACAGAAGTATGTGATAGTTCAGCTGATGACATAAGTATCTTAATTTAAATAACTCTTCCTTACATGTAGAAAGTACTTACATTCATCATAAAATCCATAAATTCTATTGATGCTGGCACATTCATGGTTCCCTCTGAGAAGAAAAAAATTCTCAGGATATTTGATTTTGTAGGCCAGTAAGAGGCAGATAGTCTCCAATGACTGCTTTCCCCTGTCCACATAGTCCCCAAGAAACAGGTAATTGCTTTCTGGAGGGAAACCTCCATACTCAAAAAGTCGAAGCAAATCATAGTATTGCCCGTGGATATCACCTAGAAGCAAGAGTTTTATGTTACACAGTGTGCTTCCATACTTAAAAGCTTAACCCACTAACAAAGCGTTGGGAAGACATTCTTTAAATATTCACTGCACAATGGCACTGACCTCTAGTAATGAGTTTAATTTGACAGCCAACACTATGTAATTTGTGATCGTGCATCATATTTAGTTCAGTTGTGCCTAATAAACATTTTAAGTGTATGTCCAGAACCTCACACAAAATTCAACTGAGTAAGAATTTATTTTGTGGAAAGGAATGTTCTGTCTAGGCATGCCTCTTGCCAAGTAACTTGGTTTTCCTTCCAGGTTGGCTGATCAGTATCAGATCTCTGACAGCCCCGTCTCCGGGCACCGCATCAGCGGAACTGCTATACTTCTAGTGAGCCCTGGCCCCACTGAAACAAAAGCAGACACTCTACACCCATCAATGTATTCAGCTTTCGATCTCTCCCTGCCAGATAATGCCCAAGAGCATTTTATTTTTAAAAAAAAATGCAAAGTTTTATGAGTGTAGTCAAATATGCCAGAAGAATATATCATTACTCAAATGAATAAAGTATAGTTTTTATATTATACTGAGGTAAAACACAGATTTCTGCTTCTATTATATAAAAAACAGAATCATAAACCAGCATTAAGGAAGTTCTGTTTTTAGAAATAACCAGTGCTGCTTTAAGCTTAAATACAGTCCTATGTATTCAGTAGCTCAGACCTTATCTTAGCTCTCTCTCCATTCTTCGTCTCATTTTTTCTTCTGCAATGTTTATATGCCTTCGGTGAAATAATTTAAAAACTGAAGTACATTTAAGTAAACTAAGCCCATGGGAGGTATTTATTCTAAAGTCACTATTTAACTTAATTTTAAGTAATTCCAGGTTATTCATAAATAGGAAATGATTCCGCTAGCTAATACAAGTTCGTCAACATATCCTTGACTCGGTTAATCAATCACGTTGTAACCAAAGATAATTTAGTGTGCCCAAAACTTACCACATATTTTGAGTGGTGCTTCAAGTTCTAGTAGGATAGGCTGACTGAGAAAGATCTCACGAGACTTTAAGCACAGTCCTCTGATTTCATTCTCTTGTAGCTGGACATTCTTACCAGGCTTGGACCCTCTCACTGCAGGGGGGAAAAAATCCCAGTTATTCCAACAGAGCCAAAATACAATTTAATATCCAAGGTTTCAGACAAAGAGGGGACAAAAACATGGTTTAACCAGCTTTCTGACTGACTTCATTTTCAGGACACTTATAAAGAATGTGTTTTTTTAATGCCAAATTAGAATCTTAAAATCTTAGGAAGGATTTCAGAGATTATTTAAGTTCATCTTCTATACCAAGTAAGACTTCTTCATAATATCCAGAGCAAGGGGCCATCCTGCCTGCCACCTCAGTGCTGTTAGAAAGTCTTCCTTTCACTACCCAGCTCCCCAAGGAGGACAGCTCTCGGCCTCAGTCCACACCTGAGCCGCACAAAGTAGCCTTGTCACAACAGCCTACCCACCAGGACTTGCTGCCTCTGGCCTTCTCTTCTCCAGCTTTATAAATGAGCACGTGCACAGTAGGAGACTTCAGAGAGTTTGTCCGGAGAACTGCTAGTTTTACACTATGGTCTTAGGGACGCTCAGAACCCTCCCCTATCAGTGTTTTTTACAGGACCATGAGTATCTATCTCCTCAAGGGTCTCTGAGTTACCTATGAAAAAAGCATTTGTGCTCATAATCATGCTTGTACCGGGCAAAGGATGTCAGCATGTGCTCTAAGAAAGAGTATCCTAGTAATCTGAACAGATAAAAAGCAATGGGAGAAAGAAATCATTGCACAGCACAGGGCATTCTAATCTCCAAAGTGCTCACCTACAGAGCACTCAGAGTTCCAGACTCACTGTTGAAGAGGAAGGCTTAGCAACATAACGATTCATTTATCAGCAGGTAGGTAGTAGTGGAAACGAAAAAATTTTGTTTTGTTTCCAGTTGCAACAGATTAGACAATCATTAATACAGAGTAAATAGCACTGAATTGCTAAATGTACCTTAATCTTACAGTTACAAAGTGGCCCTTCATGACTCTGGCAACTTAGCAAAACTGCCAGCCGGCAGAGTCTGTGTTAAGTGTGGGATCCGATTATGCGTAACATGCCTGAGTCTAAGTCTTTAAATTTGTTTTGAATGAAAGATTGATGAGATGGCATTCTCTGAATTCAGACTGAAGTAAAAAAAATAGGACCAGACTAAATATAGATCTTAAGGCTCCATCTTTCCACCATTAAACCCAGTATCAAGTGATTTAGTGTTAACAAGACTATGAAATCCGTCAGATTACATAAATGTTGCTAATTTAAATTTTATTGGTTTTGGGGGCTTTGTTTGTATTCAAATTATAAAATCATTTGGCCTAATAACTAAATAAGAGCAAGAAGTTTACCTGGTTTGTATCTAGCTTTGTTCTATAAATACCTAAGTAACTATATTATACAGCAATAAAAATTACTCAAATAAAAAACTGATATATTTGTTGGGAGTCTTTTTTCATTAAAAGGGTTGTGTCTAAGTCTGAGAAATATTGCCCTAGGTAAAGTCATCTTCAGCCTGAATGGCCACTAAAATTCCGAATTCCCTAAAGAAACACGTTTTGAGCAGAAATGGAACTGTGTGTAAAGGAGTATTATTTTTTTCCAAACAAAAATAATAAGAAAGATGACAAAAGACAAGGGACGAACTCTTCAAGCACACAATGAAATGAAAATTATAAGAGATAAGGCTGGACTGGGAGCCATCCAGGAGACCCAAGATTCTGGACTAGTTCTATACTTTGGGAAAATCACTTCACTACTTTGGCCTTGAAAACATATAACTGAACTAAAAGACTGGCAAAGTCTCTTTCTCATCAAAATGTTATAAAACAAGAAGCAATAAGGGAAAGCATAGTAATGATAACCTTTGATGGAAGATACGAAGCAGATGCATATGTAATACAACACCAACTGAGCAATAAAAACCGTTATTTTTCCAGAAGAACCACAATAATTTTCTTTTTCTCTGTAGACACCAATACACAGTAAAGAACTCAAGAAACACTCCCAGTGGCAAGATGGTGGGATCCTTGCTTCACTGGCCAGAAAACCCCAATCATTAGTGATTTCGCCACAAGTTAGCAAAACACTTAGGAAGACTGTCCAGCAGGAAACTTTTATTTTTTGCTAGGAGGGAACTCCTAGAAGCTTCTGGTTTCAATGTGAATTTTTTTTTTTTTCAGCAGAGTTCCACGCTTGTGAATGAGTAGTCCCTTCTAAGTCTTTCAGGAGAATGTTTCTGCAATAATTGTCTTACATACATCTGAATGGCAGGTTTACTTTATTATACGAACACTAATGTATCAAATCAATGTTGCTAACATAAATCTTCTTGGCTTTGGAAGCTTCCTACTACCACCTTTAGACATAGTTTATGACAGATTAAATTCTCTCACTCTATTTTTGTTTGTCCTCTGAGTGGGGGCATTCAGAGATTAGTAAAAAGGAACACTACCAACAACTTAAAAATTATTCCGAATGTGAAGATTAGATGCATTTTTTCCAGAACAAATAAAGATTTATTTATATTGAAGAATGGTGCTCATCAAAAACATCAACAAACATGGTCTTGAAGCTTCTTAAATTCCCTACATTTAGCTCAAGGAAAAAAAATTATAAAAATAGAAAACTGCCCAAACCATCTTCCATCAATTGGCGTACAGCTGCTCACCCTTCAGGCCTCAGACACCACTTCACCCTGGAAAAGCCTCTCTCATCTCTTCCCCCTCACAAGCCTGCTTCAAGCTTCCTGAAATGCTCCGAGAATGTCCTCGCCCCCCCACACCCTGTACTTTGAATTACACCTGCCAGTTTGCTTCTGCCTGTTCATCTGGGCCCCTGGAAGAATGTAAACCGAGGATCGCAGAAGTCTTGCTCTACACTGCACACGAGCCATGGCCAGTATACAGCAGGTACTCAAAATTTGTTGCATGAATGAAATCTGGATAAATCTTTAAGTACTGTTGACTTGTGGCATTAGAATTAAACGCTCCTGATCAAACACTTTGGATTAATTAAAAAAAACCTGTTTCTGTGCTTTAAAATTACAAACCAATGGTGCCATTTTCCTACCAGGCTTTACCAGAATATTTTTTCAATAGTGAAAATTTAGGATTGTTCACAAATTTCAGATTGAAAATAACTGTCTAGCAGTTAGAAGATAAAAGATTTCAAAATGGATTTTGACAGTTCAAGTGAATACTAGGTATTTCTTAACAGTTGTCCTACCAGCCAATAGCATTAAAATCAACTTCACTATTTTTAATGTCTATCAAACAGAATTATTTATTTGTTGTAGCTAATATTTACCGAACACTTACCATCTGCCAGGCACTGTGCTAAGGGGACTTTACATTGTCATTTAATCCTCCCAACAATCATATGAAGTTAGGTACTATCACCACCCATTTTACAGGACAGGAATTCAGGGACTTGGTCCAAGGTCACATAGCTTGTACGAAGGAGGACACCAGTTTCCAACTCTAGGTCTAGTACTTTCACCATATCATCCTCCCACTTAAGAAATTTGTTCTACATTAAACTTCCAAACCAAAGGAGTTTTTAGCAGGATAAATTACCAAAACCCAAATATATAGTCATTGCTCCCTAAGAAAAATTCAATATGGAATATAAAATCATAACACATCCTATGCACAGGAGGCATTAAATAAGAACTAAATTATGGGACCCTGTTAGACTATCAATACTTATTTACCATGCTTCAAATATCCAACAAAATCACTGCTGAACACCTACAGTGAGCCAGACCTGTGTTAAATGCTAGGTATACCCTAACAACAGAATGGGCAAGAATCTTGTCCTTTTCCTTGTGAAGTTTACATCCTAGTGGAGGTAATGGAAAATTAAGACAAACCAGGCAATTGCAGATTGTTATTATATAAAAGCTATGAGGAGAAGAACTATCCTTCCATAAAAATTATAAAACTAGAAGCCCACCTTAAGGATAATGTCTGTCTTCAAAACCATTAAAAAAATCCCAAAGGCACGAATGTCTCCATTTTAGTGCTATTAGCTACAAAGAAAAATAAAAACAGTGCAGCTCTGCTCAATAAACATCAGTCAATTCTTACCTTGAAGTTTAAAGTTCTCATTGTGCTCTGTGCCCAATGGGAGAAACTTACACAAAAAAGAGACCCTAGGTGGGAAATTCAAGGGTTGTCATCTTAGGATATCTTTCTAAGTAGCAGTTCAAATAGTTAATATAAAATTACTTCAGCGAGGTACAGTGGCTCACACCTGTAATCCCAGTGCTTTGGGAGGCCAAGGCGGGAGGATTGCTTAAGGCCAGGAGTTCAAGACCAGCCCAGGTAACATAGTAAGATCCTGTCTCAAAAAAAAAAAAACAAACAAAAAACACCAAAAACCTAGCTGAGTGTGGTGACATGCACCTGTAGTACCAGCTATTTAGGAGGCTGAGGCAAGAGGATCACTTGAGCCCAGGAGTTTGAGGCTTCAGTGAGCTATGATTGTGCCACTGCACTCCAGCCTGGGTAATAGAGCAAGACTTTGTCTCAAATAGAGGAAAAAAAGCATCAAAATGTTAACTAAAGTACAGAGCCAAAAGAATTGAAAACACGAACTCAAGATACTTGTACATGAATGTTCACAGCAGCATTATTCGCAACAGGCAAAAGGTAGAAATAACTCAAATGCCCACCAATGGATGACTAAACAAAATGTAGTCTATCCATACAATGGGATATTAGCTATAAAAAAGAATGAAGCACTGATATTTGCTAAGTGAAATAAGCCAGTCATAAAAGGACAAATATTGTATGATTCCACTTATACAAAATATCCAGAATAGGCTGGGCACGGTGGCTCATGCCTGTAATCTCAGAGTTTAGGGAGGCTGAGGCAGAAGATTCCTTGAGGTCAGGAGTTGGAGACCAGCCTGGGCAACAGAGCAAGACCCCGTCTCCATAAAAAATTAAACAAAAAAAAAATTAGCCAGGTGTGATGGCGTATGCCTGCAGTCCCAGCTACTCAAGAGGACTACTTCAGCCCGGGGGTTCCAGGCTGCAGTGAGCTACGATCACGCCACTGCAACACAGCCTGGGGAACAGGGTGAGACGCTGTCTCTAAAAAAATAAAACAATTTCCGTTCCCCAGAAGGAGTGAGTCTCAGAAACCCAAGTGCTAGGTATTACATGGAAATAAAATCAGTAAGCACTGTAAACATATATAGGTTCATGATCGATACATTAAAATATCAACTTAGATCTAAAATGTGACTTTTTAGTAACAGCATTTATCTGGCTAGAAAGTGACAGTCAGAGAAATGCATTATGTTCAGCAAAGGCTGACCTTGTGGAAACATCTCATCTATCTATCTAGTAAATCACTAACATGAGGACGTCTTAAAAACTTCCATGTAATTTTATCGAAAACTAATAAAAACTTGAAATTATAAAAGAATTTTACTGGTTACTATTTACAGCACCAGCGTATTCTCATAAACAACACTAACTTCTGACAGCCTGGCAACAGCAAAGCAGAGATGAAAACTATGGAAGGAAATTTAAGACAAGTTTGGGATTATTTATGAGGAATAAAAAAATATTTTCCTTGCCACAAAAAGGCCCCTTAATTATTGAAAGAAAATCATATTAAAGAAATAGCACACACCAAAAAAAGCTGCAGCTGAATAAAATAAAGCTTTAGAACCTAAAAAAGGCACAACCAGCATAAAAATAAATCCACAGAGATTTTGCTGTTTTAAGATAATCCTATTAAAGTAGGTGGTAATCTTAAGAATATGCCACATCATATCTATTTCAGTGAATCAATAACATCATGATATTTGACAGATTTAGGAAATTAAGACCTCGAATCAAAACAAAACAAAACAAACCAGTAAATATTTGCAACATTAAACTTTCCCACAAACAACTCAGTTCTTTTCTGCAAAAAAAATATAAACCACAAAAATGTTATCAAGAATTCTTCGGTTTCTTTGCAGAGTCACCAGCTAGAAGACTTACACTTTCTGACCATCTTAATTGTTTCCACACCATACTCTCCCCCATCTTGACTTTTCTAACTGCTGGGGTTATACTTCGGGCATTTAGAGGTGACACCAATTTTCTCAGGACAGCTAGTCAGGTTGTAGCTGCCAAACACTGCCCACTGTTCTCAATAAAGTATCTTGAGTTTTCTACATTTGAGTTCACTGAACAATGTTTAACTTTTCAGAGTCTAAGAACACATTTTCATAAAATATCACTGAGTAGACTGCACAATCTGACCCTACATTCTATGATAATCTTCATCTCCTACAAGCCTTACTATCAGTGACACCCACTCCCCTCTAGATGAGAAATGCCCGCAAACCCCAGTCCAGTGGAGAAACTGGGGATTTCAGATAAATCATCAAGATCCATAAATAAACCATCTGTTCTTCATGTTTTGGATACAGAGGTCTGATACTGAAATATAAAAATTTGTCCTACATATCCGTAAGATCTAAGGAAATAAAATCTTTATTCCCCTTGAGTAAGACTGTCCAGTTTCCTCATCCACAAAGCAATTCACACCCAGAATATTATCTCCCTCACATTTCAATCTTTAAGGTCTACTAACAGCCCCAACTGCAAATTAAGTGAAACGGTTAAGTCCCTATATGATCAATCATTTCCCTGCTTCAGGATCAGTATTCTCACCTAGTCGAATGGACTGACTGGCACATGATTTTGCACAACAGGTCACAGGTTCTAATAGGAACGTGGTTTCAAAACCAAAATCACCTCACCAACTTCTACAGCCGACTTACTGCTGGGGCTACCAATGCTCCGCCCAGTCCACCTCCAATCCCCGAGTTTTGAGGAGAGTCCAGGCCTCTGCTCCCAGGTGTCACCCGCCTCTCCCAGCACGACAGAATGACGTACACAATTCTGATAGATTTCACTGCTGCCTCCTGCTACTGACAAGCGAGGGGGCACTGTGGGTACAAGAGAGTAATCCTTTTTTGATGCTGTGGTTTAAAAAAGGACTCATGAAAGCTGCAGATCATCTGTCTCCAACAGAACTTCCCTGCCTTGCCTGGTAGGAAAGGAAGTGGGCATACAACTGACATGACGGAAGGGCTCCCAACACTGAGTTCTTATGAATTAGGGAATTAGAAACTCACAATTTGGATGTTATTGTTAAAACTATCTGCTGCGTAAAAAATAATTACAGATGTTTATTAGCAAAGATTGCTTTTGTTTTCTTTGGTCAGCATTTTAAGAACTCTGTCCCCTCCCTTTTTACCGTTATATTTGTCCTTTATTATCTTCAGGACCAGAGACGGCTGCCTTTTTTTAACTACTAGAATACGAACGTGTTTCCCATTACACCAAAAAAAGCAGAATGTGTGGGTTATTTAAACTATCTTAGAGTTTCAGAATATCTAAACACTATCTACAGAACAATCCTTACACATCAGAGGATGATATTGGTAAACACTTTCTGTGAACCAGGGCAGAAGTCATATTAATATTTAAATCACTAAAGCAAGTCAGACAATTAGGCAGAGCCTGACATGGTCTTGCAGTTTGACAATGGTCTTCTTCAGAGTGAAGAGCTTCTTGCAAACCAGGATGTGCATAAAGATAAGTTACAACCACTTGCATTGCAAAAACAATGCTAGCCACCCTTGCTCCTTGAAGGTCATTTACAAAAGCACCCCAGATCTCACTTTTCTCCAACACATTAGAGAATCAGACCAAATCATCAGCTGGTTTACTTCCTAAATCACATTTTACTGTATAGTTATTTAAATAATTAATATCAGTTATACTAAGGAGTAAGAACTTTAAGGTTTTATCAGCAGCAAGGCAGAGCTTGGATAAAAGCTTCCAAGGGTGGGTTACAGAGGTGATGCCTGCCTTACTAAAAACTACTCAGAGTTTAGAGAAGAAAGGAACCGCAAAGCTGCAGTGATCCAAGATCTAAACCAACATGCTGTTTTTCTCAAATAAGACTTCACTTCTGAGTTACCTTTCTAGTACTATTACCGAAGCCACTTCCCAACTAGCTTACACAGCCCTCAGCTTAACAGACCAATCCTGAACACGTAAAATTGTCTGAAAGGTCAACAGACGTCATATTCCCTTCCACTTTCAGATATACTTAAATCTTAAAATTTTTAGGGAAAAAGGTTCTGGGGGCATTACAAAAACTTATTATCAAAATCCTCTAACTCAGATGTAGACATATCCTCAATGGATCATCTTCAACTGTTTCTCTGTTAACATTCATAAGAAAAAAAGGAATTTTCAGTATATTGTGCAACCAGACTATTCCTGAGGCACTAAAATGCACTGCTTTATTATACTAATTTCAGCAAAAAATGATATATTAAAAAAATTTGGTTTTCAAGTGCAATATAACATGTAATGAGGGCTGGGTGTGGTGGCTCACATCTGTAATCCTAGCACTTTGGGAGGCCAAGGCAAGAGGATCGCTTGAGCCCAGGAGTTTGAGGTTGCAGTGCACTATGATGATGCCACTGTACCCTAGCCTGGGCAACAGAGCAACTCTGTCTCAAAAAAAAAAAAAAAGAAGAAGAAACAACCATTGATCTCATTTTAGATGAATTAAATTTACCAGGCAAATTTCTTTGCATGACTTTAAAGACTAAAATTAACAAAATCTGTTATGTGAATGCAGAGACAGTTATGGGCAAACCAGAATTTAAATTAACAAGACTTAAATGATCTTAAAATTCTAATGTTTTTAATGTATACAAATTCCAATTTTTCCTGTTTTCTCAGAGAAATAAAGTCCACTCTGGTCTAGCCACACACATCCCTGCAAAGATGTGTAGAATTTAAAAATTTGGAAAGATATGTGATAAAAAGTTCCTCTTAATACAAACTAATCAGTTTCTCACCAACTACTTGCTGCCTCATATAAATTACTGTATTAACTAGTATGAAAAGTATGTCAGGCACTAAGTGACAAGGTTTTCACCCTACAAATGGCAGCGACATTTCAAGAGCATTTCAGGGGTCCTTAATGACATTTACTGGGGTTTTCTTTTAATAAAGCATAAAAGGAAAGAATGCACAGATTAAGGATGAGATATTTTCAGGAGTTTCATTTTAATAACTTACTTTAAGAAGTCTGCAAATTCTAACACCAGAGCTGTGGAACTGTTCATGCTCACACTCCATCAATCACAGCATTTATATTCCAACGATATTTTAGGAGGATAGTATAAAGGCAAAAAGCAGTTAAAACGCAGCCAAATTCACATCAAATGCCCAAATCAAAAAGGGGATTTGACTGAATTCTTCCAAAGTCTTGGATGAGACGTTAGCATCCATAGACATGCTCTTGAATCTGAGAGCAGCTCAACTCAGCTTCCCTCTTTAAAATCTGAACCTCGTCCCTCTCCCACATCAATATGAATCAATTGCCAGGCACCTCGCATGGCTTAGGTGAGCCAAAATTAAAGCTTTATTTTAACCTCTGCTTAACCACTCAACACTTCCTTCCCTCCTTCATAGGGTGACAGTGGAATGTAGCCAGCTCTAGCTCCTGGCTACCTGGGTTTGAAACCTGTCACTAACTGTGTGACCTTGGTCAAGTGACTTCACCTTTTAGTTCCTTCTGTAAAACAATAATAATAGCACCTATATCGCAAGGTTGTTGGGAGAACTGAACGAAATCTGTGGTTAGTGCTCAAAGAATGTCTAACACACAGTGCTTTAGAAGCGTTAGCTAGTATTATTATTATAGTAAAAATCTGATGAACGCAAAGCGCTTAACGTGAGATAACGATCCCGTCATCATCGCCGTTTCATGTTGGGATGCATGTTCAGGGCAACAGCGCAGAGACGTCTCCAAGATTAGGACAACTTAAAAGGATTTGGGGACTGGAGAAGATAGGTTCTCACATCTCTTGAGATACGAACGTTCGTCACCAATTAACAAGAAATCCTTCCCCCGACCCCAGAACCACGAAAAGTAAAAATAGAAGCAAGTAGGAAAACAAAAAAGCGCCCAAACCTGGTGGAACCCATACCCCCAACAAACTGCTTTCCGAGAGAACGAGTACCACAAACTCCATCTCGCAGAGAAAGTACGGCACACGCCGTCCAGTAGGTTGGACTGGGGCCCCCAACCTTCTCTCTTCAAAGACTGGTCCAGTTTGCGGGAGGCAAGTGGATAGAGGCGGGAAATGTGGGGGTGGGGTGCAGAGTTTTCAAATTCCACGGCCAAGAGGGAAAGAAGCTACATCCCCATGCAATGAATGAGAGGAGCCAGGGCAGTCGGCGGGTGGCGCCAAGTTCGGGACCCCGGGCCGGCCTCCCTCCGGCTGCAGCCTCAGCCGGCGGACCAACTCGCGGGGCTCACTCCCCGCGGCGCAGCAAGCCCAACCGGCCTCCCAACTCCCCTCCCTCGAACCCCTAGGGCCGCCAGTCGCCCGCAGGCCCGAGCCCCCCAGCCCGCCTGCCGCCCCCCTCACCTTCCAGCAGCCGTTGAATGATGCTGTCGATGTTGAGTTTATCTATATCCGCCATCGCCTTCCCACTGCCGACCCTCCCGCAGCGGCGCCGCCGCCGGCTCGCGCCCGGGACTCACGCCTCCTTTCGCACGCCACGAGCAGAGGCGGCGGTGGCGGCGGTGGCAGCAGCCGCGGCGGGTCCCCCCCCAGCCGCCCCGCTCCCTGCTTCCTCCTTCTCTCCCCACTGGAACCACGAAAAGAACAAGATGGCCGCCGGACTCCTTAGCCAGCCTCGGGCGGCGCACGGATGCGCGCGAGGAGTGCGGCGGCCCGGCCGGGACTTCTTTATGGGCCATAGGGCGCGAAGGAGGGAGGCGGGGCCAGGGCGCGGGAGGGGGCGGGGCCAAGGCTTGGGGAGGGGGAGGAGACGGTTGAGCGTAACTGCGTCCGCACGCGGGATCCTTCCGCCAAACGGGTCGAGTAAATAGGTCCCCTGGCCGGAGTGTGAGTTGCAAAGTTGCACGTGGGAGCGGGAGCTGGAGCCGGGGGAGTAAATGCAGCTGTGCGCTCCGAGGATTGCAACCTCCGCCGGATCCTGTACATTGAGGCCAGATGTTTACAGACCTGGCCATGTGGGAGCCTACCTAGGGATTTCGGGGGTCCTGGAATTTACCCCTTAAAATAAATATGGGATGGAGGTGGAGAGGGAGAATAATGGAGAAGTAGGTTGATTCATTTTGGATTCAGATATGCTGGGACTTGGGAGACAAGGAAGGTTTATTTGGTGACTAAAAAGAAAAAACAAACTCTGTTCCAGATAGGTCAAAGTGATGTTATGCATTGTTGAGTGGTGAGAATATGGGTGTATTTGCATATATTTTTTTGTGCACTTCTGTAACTTTACCTTTGAGGCGAAATATGCATTCCCCCAAAAAATTTCATCATGTCTACCTTTGGATTATGTTTCTTGAACTCAGAAAGTTATATAATCATCGGAGCGGCTACCCTGATTCCAGCTAGGTCGAAGTTGAACGAGCGCCTGCAGCAGATAAAAGAAGTTGCAGATTTCTCGCGTCCGAGCCCCGGGCGGGAAGAGAAGACGGAGTTTACGCAGCGGGCTGTGCGGGCGGGCCCCGGGTTCTAGAGACATCCCGAGAAACTTTGGCCCATTCCCCTCCGGTTTCCCTGCCTCCCCAGGTGCACTCCTTTCCAGGGGGTCCCCAAAACTGTACCACCTCAGGGAGCTGCGCGTCACCTTTAACTGGGTTTGGAAGTGCAGCCCACACTCTGCAAACACGTCTGCTGTCTTTTCTGACTTTTCCATTTATCTGTTTCTTCCTGCGGCGCTTTACAGTTTGCAAAGCGCTTTCCCTCCCCAGAGAAATCCATTTTGTTTCCCGGGGCTCGCAGAACGCACGAATTCCCATCTCCGGATGCCACGCAGGTGAGCGCGCCACTTGGGGGCTCCGCGCCTGCTCAGGCCGCTGAGGCTCAGGGATCAGCCTCTAGCTCCTTTGCCCAGCCACCGACTGGGTCTCTCATGCTACGGCTCCGTCCACCGGAAGTCACACGAGTGCCGGTCGGTCAGGCCAAGGCACTGAGCCCAGGTGGTGACATTCGGAGGCAGTGCCCAGCGCTGATGTGAACATCTGGCTGTTCAGGTCAGGATGGCTCTCGCTGGAGGCCACGAGACCTTGGGCTCCTCCAGGGCAGGTTGCATCATCGAAATGGCATTTAGAGCAGAAATACGAAAGACAGTGAGTCATTCGGCAGACAGATATTTACGGAGCACCTACTCTGCGCTAGTCATTGTTGTAGGCAGGGAAGCAAGAGTGAGCGAGACAGAGGAGGCTTTTCTCAGTGAAGAAGAGTCGTTTAGGAAGCTGGGGGGACAATAAACAAAGATGCAAAGAAATATCAGCTTCTGCTAAGAGCAGAGGAGAAAAAAAATACTACCGCCTTCTTTTCTTAGTATGTGCCAAAAATCATCTCATTGAATCTCCAAGACAGTCCTAGGAATGATGTACTATTCCTGTCACCCCCATTTTACCGATGAAGAAAGTGAGGCACAGATAGGCCGTTTGCTGGAGGTCACACCGTAAGTTACAGGGCCAGGGCTGGAACTCAGGACAGCCAGAAACCACAGCCCTTGTTCACGTTCAATAAATCCCATAGCGAATCCCAGGCAGGAACCACAACCCGCTAGTACTGGGCACAGGATCAGTGTGGAACCCAATGGAATGATCTAAATGTGTCTCTACCCGCAATCGGAGTGCCATAGTTTTCCAAACGCAAAGTGGCAGGTGTGTTGACCTCTGTCGACATCGTCAGGGCTGGAGGAGGACTTCAGACTGAGCTGGGACACGGGCAGAGCCTCTGTCCCCCGGCTGTTCTCCACTGGGCAACTCCCCTCCAGAGTACAGTTTTGCTGGCACACCCTCGCGATTAGCTGGCTCGGAGCCTGAGAGTGGCGGAGCTCACAGGAGTGGGCCTCGGCAGCGCCTAGGAGCCAGCCAACAGCTCGTGGAGGAAAGAACTCATTTTGCCTATTGGCCCTCCCTGTCATTATCAGCACTAGTGGCTTCCCTAAGGAACAGCAGATTTTGCCAGAAAGGCTACTGCCTAATAGCTCCTTCCTATGATAGACCACAGTTTGCTTATCCATTCATCTGTCGATGGACATTTGGGTTGTCATTACCCTTTTTTTTCAGATGAGGGACCTAAGACCCAGGAAAGTTCAATGCTTTCCCCAAGATCAGAGAATAGACAAGTCAGCAACTCTGAATTTTAAACTACAAAGACCACACTTCTACCTGCTTTACCTGTATTAGAAATTCCCTCACCCTGGTTGATGATGAAAAAAATTTAATGAACTATTTAAAACTTAGAGCAAAGTACCCGCATAGATACTCCCAATTCTCACTCCAGAGTTAACAAACGCTAGTATGTGGCTGTATTTAGCTTAGATTTTTTTTTTTTTTTTTAGGTAACAAAGGAAACGAAGCATTGTGATAGAAACTGAAGCATTATGATTGAATCCTTTCTCCGTCCCTCTCACTTCCCCGTCCCCTCCCCAGAGGTAGCAGCCAGCCAGCCCAAGATTGTTGCGTGGGTGACTGTGACTGTGTTTCCACCAAGTTACAGCAATGCATAAACAAACTAACAGTCGACAAGGAAGAAATTCAACAACCTTAACCCCCAGGGGCAGATGGAATGGGTTTTTATAAAGCCAGATTTATTCAATTTCAAAGACAGTCTTTGATTCTGAGAGCAGGCCTTTGCGACTTTATGTATATTAAAATGTCCTCCCAAGTATGATATGGTGCTAATAGAGACAGATCGCTACTTTTTAAATGTCGCATTCAGCAAAAGAAAAAATCCAATCATGGGAGGATGGAAAAATAACTTGCGACATGTTTAGGCAGACATGGGAATGAACGAAACTGAGCTACATGTATCAACATGGAGCATCTCCAAGCTAATGTCAAGCCAGCAAAAGCCAGCTGGGGGAAGGATTAGACCGTGTGGTGCTACTTATATAAAAGTTTAATACAGCAAAACACTATTACATATTTAGGGCAGTGTTTTTCAAACTTTTTGGGGGCCATGATGTGCTACAAGAAAGATATTTTACATCCAAACCCAGTACACATATATGCAGATGTAAAAGTTGAACCAAAAATTCACAAGACAATGTTTACCTTACTACATGTAACACACTCTGATCATTTTTTAAATCCTATCCTAGCTTTTGTAGAGATGGGGGTCTCACTGTTTTCCATACTGGACTTGAACTCCTGGCCTCAAGCAATCCTTCCACCTCGGTCTCCCAAAATGCTGGGATTACAAGCATGAGCCACTGTGCCTGCTCCTTGCTTGAGGACAGGAGTTTGAAACCAGCCTGGACAACACAGCAAGACCCCATCACTACAAAAAATTAGAAATTTAGCCAGGCATGGTGGTGCGTGCCCGTACTCCCTGCTATGCAGGAGGCTGAGGCTGGAGGATAGCTTGAGCCTAAGAGTTTAAGGCTGCAGTGAGCTACGATTGAGCCACTGCACTCCAGCCTGGGCAACAGAGAGAGACCTTGTCTCTAAAAAAAAAAAGATTCATTTATTTATGTGATGTGTGTCAGTAGTCCGTTCCTTTTCATTTCTGAGTATCCACCATATGGGTAGATAAGAATATGTTCATCTATTTACCTGTTGGCAGGCATTCGGGTTATTTCCAGTTTTTAGATTATCGTTTTTATGCCTGAGATGGTTTATCAAAAAATAAACATACAATTTGAGATGGTTTTAAAAAAAAGAAAAAGAAAAGGGAAAGGGAAACCCAAAGAAGCAAAAACAATAATAAATACAACCTGTGACAGTGCGTCCGCCTCCGTCACTCTGGCAGTTTTCCTGGTGTCAAAGCCCCAGGTCAAGGCTTCCTTGCCAGCACTCTGGAAAACCACCGATGCTGTCCGCAGCGGAAGTCAATGATCGGCCACTGGGCAGAGAAACCAGTGGTCCCCGGGGACCATCTTGGTTTCTGCAATGACCTGGCCTTTTCTCCCAGGAAATATCGATCACAATAAAGGGGCTGTTGGCTTGGCTTAGAAAATCTTTGGACCTCGGATTCGTGTGGCTTGGAACATCCGGCCCCAGCTCCCCCGCTGAGCATCTGAGCTGCACGTCTATGGTTTCTGGAATAAGTTCTTTCCACCAGCACTGCCATCTGCCCACGCGCTGGCCTTCGCCCAGCCTGGCAGGCAAGCTCCAGCCACGTTTCAGGGCCCTCCAGAGTCAAGAACAGGCTTCCAGGGCCTGCTCAGAGCAGATTATCTTTTTTGCTTATGAGGATTTGAGCCTCATCTCCTCCTTATACTTTTGAGATTAGAGTAAAATTATGGCCTTAGAGCCAGGCGGGAAACTAAGGCTAACCCTAGGGAGGCCAGAAAGGTTTCCAGTGGGCCCAGAGCAGCCGAGCCTGAGCTGCTGACTGCCCTCTCTCTGCGTCGACCCCAAAAGACCGTTCCCTGCTACTTCCAAGCCATGTCTGGCTGCATGTGCCTTGCTGGGTGCATGCCTGCGACCTGGAACCAGGCTGCTGGGACCGAACTCCAGCTCTGTCCCCTTAGTGGTTGGGTGGCTTTGGGCAAGTGACTTGACATCTCCGAGCCTCAGTTTTGTCCTCTGTAAAGATAGCACCGGATCGAGAGACTTAGTATATGAGGGGTACTTTGTATCATACTGGACACAAAGTGTGGGGATGATGTTTCCCAAAATGGGCCATGACGATATGTCTGGTCCCACGTGCTCTTCTAGAATCTTAGAACTCCCAAGAGATGGACTCCAGGGTCCCTCCACCTGCCTGTGGGACTGTGGCTACGGTGGGAGTGATGCTATGTGGCTTCGGAGACTTGGTCTCAGAAGGTCATCTGGCTTCCATCTGGCTCTCTCTTTCTTTTGGGACACTTGCTCTTGGAACCCTGCCCCTGTGCTGGAAGGAAGCCAAAGCCACATGAAGAGAGTCTGTGTAGGTGTTCTGGCCACTGCCCCAGGTGACGTCCCAGGTGACAGACAGCGTCAACCGTTGGACATGCGAGTGAAAATTTTTCAGATGATTCTAGCACCCGGGTGATCCTTCAAGCCCCCAACAGATGCTGGGTAGAACAGAGGAGCTGTCCACAGAGGCCCACCCAAACTGCAGATTGGCGAGCTAAGTAAATGTCATTGCTTCAAGCCAGGACATCGCTGGGTGTTTTGTTATGCAGAATAGACACCCAGAGCACACAAAGGCCACGATAAACCTTGGCATATCCCTCGGTGTCTCTCTTCTGCTCACACTCCACGCTCCCATCCATCAGCAAACCCGAACGCATTCCAAATCAGCCCCCTCAAGTCCCAGCCACCTCACCCCTTGCTGGCAGGACTAAGGCAAACTGTTTCCACTCTTCCCTCCTACCATCTCTTCTCCGCCCGACAGTCCAGAGCCATCTCTGAGAAACAGAAACATAATGGCACTCCCTGTTCTAAAGCTCCGATGGCCCCTTGTCAACTTGGAATAAAATCTAAACTCCTGCCTGTGGCCTATAAACAGTGCTGTGCTGGTAAGTCAGCACTCCAAGAAGAAGGAAAATATGCCCGCCCTGATTTACAGCTTTCGCCAATTTTCTTGTGTTAATATTCCCACTGTGGTTGGTTTCAAGCTACCGAGGCACCGTCATCCAGCTCTCGGGAGTCAGTAGGAGCTGCCTCCTGGGACAGACATGCTCTTCCCCTTTCATTCAGGTCTCTGCTCAACTGTCACCCTGCCAGAGAAGGCTTCCCTGACCACCTGTCTAAAATACCCCTCTTTTTTTTCTTTTTTAGAGACAGGGTCTCACTCTTGCTCAGGTGGGTCTCAAACTCCTGAGCTCAGGCTGGTCTCGATCTCCTGAGCTCAAGCGATCCTCCCACCTTTGCCTCCCAAAGTGCTAGGATTACAGGTGTGAGCCACCGTGCCCGGTCATTTTTTTCATTTTCATATTCCACTTGGCACAACAAAAGCCTGGGGAGAAACCAGACCAACCTGAATGTGGGTGGATGAGGGATCTTGCTATGGTGCCCAGGCTGGTCTTGAACGTCAGGCCTCAAGCAGTTCTCCCACCTTGGCCTCCCAAAGTGCTGGGATTATAGGTGTGAGCCACCACACGCAGCCTGAATTTTTAAAGTATCAGATAAACGTTACTTATCTAATTAAAATTTCAGGTTAAAATGTTGGTCATTATTATTAGTCTATCTTTTCAAAATATTTAGCAGTTTACTGTCCATTTTTAAATAATATATGTGTTAAGGGCTGAATTCTGTCCTCCCCAAATTCATATGCCGAAGTCCTAACCCCCAGAGCCTTAGAATGTGACTGTAGTTGGCGATATGGCCTTTGAAGAGGTAATTAAGTCAAAACGGGCCACTGGAGTGGGCCCTAATCCAATATAAATGGTGTCCTCAGGAGAAGAGGAGATTAGGGCAGACACACTCGCAGAAGAACCCGTCAAGACACAGGGAGAAGATGGCCATTGACAAGCTAAGGAGAGAGGCCTCAGAATGAAACCAACCCTGCTGGCACCTTGATCTTGGACTTCCAGCCTCCAGGACTGTGAGCAAATAAATTTCTTTGTTTAAGCCACCTGGTCTGTGGTACTTTACTATGACAACCCCAGCAAACTAATACAGTGTGTTACACATACGAAAAGTATAGAAACAGGGAAAGGATAAAATGACACATAATTCTACCAACCCTCAGGAAGATGCCACTTCTGACTTTGAATAAAAGCAAGGGGCTTTGAGTCACCTCTCCCCACCTCCCCACTGCGGAGGGCACTTCTGGTTTTTTGTCTTCAGAACTCCTGGCTTCAAGTGATCCTCCTACCTCAGCGTCCTGAGTGGCTGGGATTACAGGCATGAGCCACCATGCCTGGCTAATAATTGGCACTTTAAAAGGGGATGAAATCAATAATTCCAAGGGTCTCTGGACACTCTCTTATAGGCTGAGAACACAGGTTCTTTCCTCTTTTCTGTTCTATCATCTCAGAGTATTTGCTTCCTTATGGCCACAAAATAGCTGCCACAGCTCCAGACATCACACAAAGCTCCAACAATGTTCAGTTGGAGGCTTTTTTAAATTTTTTTTTGGATTTTCAACTTCTGTATTGTGAGTCAGGCTCTGCCAGCAAAGGAGAAGGTGGGTAGAAGAGATAGTGGGAATGGCTGTTGTATGGACAGCCAACCAACACTGTCTCTCACAACAGCACTGGCTCTGCTGCTTTCTAGGTATAAGACTTGAGTCTCTCTGAACTTCGGTTTCTTTCTCTGTAAATTGGAGTTACAGTGTCACCTACTTTGGTGGGGGATGGGAAATTGAATTCGATACAAGAATACATTCAGAGGGCTGAGAATTTGCCTGGCAACAGCAAGAGTTCAGTAAATATTAGTCGTTATGGTGACTGTGTTGTTCTCAGCACGATAAAGGGAAATTCAGTGCAACATAATGTAAGAACAGTGGACTTTGAGCCAAAAGCTTCCACGTAATTGTTAGATTATCCATTAATTAGGTCAGTCACTCTGGACACATTAAATTTCTCAGCCTCAGTTTTCCCTATCTGTAAAATGGGGGTAAGTTCCAAATGAGGGTTCATGTATGTATGATAGTTCCTATTCAGGACACTTTATTTTTCTATTCAAAAAATATTTATCGAGCCCCTGCTATGTGCCAAGCATTCTTTTGGGCAGTAAGTAAAACAGAAACCACCTGCCTCTAGCCCTGTAAAAAAAAAAGAAAAAGAAATAAAAAATCACTGCCCTTATGCAGCAGTGGGGGGAGGTAGGGGACATAAAACAAAAATGATAAACTGTATAGAATGTTATATGGTGATATCATGAGGGAAGGGGGACAGAAACTTGGGACTGTTATTTGCAAGAACCAGGAAATCCAACTTCAAGTGGCCTAAGCAAAAATGTTAATTGATTGATTAATGAGAGTAAAATGTGAATGCATAATGAGCAACATTCAAGTATGGCTTGATCCAGGAGTTCCCACGATGCCATCAGGGCTGGTCTCTCTGTGTCTCTCTCCTCCCATCACTGAGTTCAGCTTCCTTCTGTGCTAACTCCACTCTCTCAATCGGATCGTCTCCCCTGGTTGGAGAGGTGGCTGCCAGCAGCTCCCACCCTCCCTCTCTCAGAACCCCAAGACCGGCAGAGAAGGGAGTGAGCTTCATCTCCCCAGCAGGTGGGACAAAAGTCAGGGGCCTGGCTCAGTGGTCCAGCCTGAACAGGCAATCGCTGTGGCCAGGGGCGTGTGGGACTCTGATTGACCAGACCCGCGTCACATGACCACACTGGGCACCGGAAGTCAGACTGCCATCGTCCAGGCCAAATGAACTGGTAGTGGGGGCAGGGGTGTCCTGAGGACAATCGAGGTGTTGTGACTCAAAGAAAGGGGCTAGGTGGGGCGGTGGGTAGTGACACAGAGTAGGTGGCCACTGCAGAGCAGCTGAATTTGAAGGAAGCCGTTGGCCTCCTTTCTCCGAGTTCTAACCTGGCTGCCCCTGTTTGCATCAGAAAATTATTTCTGAAAATTTCCGGCAGTGCTGGCCTGGTGTTTCCTGCCAAAGAAACACATCCATCAGGATTAAAGGTCCAGCCGCTTAATGAACGTGCAGCCCGGCAGGAAGACGGGCAGGGCTGTCGTGAGCAGAATGGGTGTCCGTGGCCCTCAGGGCAAAGACTGACCCGGTGTTGGAGCAGCTCGCGCTGTCCTGTCTTTAGCGGCCTCAGGCAGGATGCGGCTCGGATGGTTGTCTCCGGTTCGCATCTTTAGAGAAAGCAGGAGCTTCCCAGGCTAGGGCAGAGCCAGGGTTGAGGGCTGTGACAGGAGACAGGGATAAGGGACATAACAGGGCAGCAGCACCCTGTCTCCTCTTTGCAAAACTTGAGGACTGTCCTCTGCAACCCCCAGAAAACACAATTTCCCATCATGCCGTGTCCGGAGCATAAAAAGAAAAAACAGTAAAATACGATAAGAAGGACGTATACCATAGAATTAATGTGGGCTGTATACTAATATACTAGAAACTCAAGCAACGTATTGGTTTGTTTTTGTCTCGCATTAAAATAAGTTCATCAGAGGCAGCTCAGAGCTTGTGTGCGAAATCCATAAAGCCATCAGGGACCAAGGCTTTTTTTTTTAACTTTCCCTCTGTCTTCTTTTGTATTTGCTTATGTTCTCCAGGTTGCTGGAAAGTTTTCATAGCCCACTCTAGAGAGGAACCACAAAGTCACCGAGCAGAGGGGATGGATGTGTGATTCTGTTAAGGGAGGGATGGAAGATTTCCAGTCCACCGCAAGGACCAAGAGGAGCGCTAACACTTCTTTTTCATAGCGCTCGCTTCCCATCGCAGCGCCTAGCCTCCTGCAGGCGCGCCATATATTGCTGACTGAACTACATCTTCCCGGCTGCTCCGAGACGGCAGCAGCTTCCTGCTCGTGCGGGAAACCAAAGACGCAACAATCAGACCTCTGATTCATTGCACACTTCCCAGTAGCCTGGGGTGGATATGCCAGTCAGCTTTGCTGCGTAACAAGCAGCCCTCACTCCCCAGTGGTTTACAGCAACACACACACGTTTCTTGCTCTTGTTAATGTCAGTGGCTGCGGCTGTGGTTCTGCTGCGCTCTGCTCTGTGTGTCTTTTCATTCTGGGGTCCTGTGGGACATGCCCATTCTTGTGACAGTAGGGAAATGCAAGAACGCAGGAGAAAACTCCAGCAATGCCTCTGACAGCTCCTGGTCGGACAAGACGTGCGCCACTCGCACTCACATTCTGTTGACCGAGACATGCCCCGTCGCCCCGTCAACAGGGCCAGGGAGGCATATAATTCTCTCATGGGGATGAGGGAAGGACAGAAAAGCTGAGAACAATCACACAACCTACCATGCCTGCTCTCTTGGTCACAGACATCTACTGCTCTCCCATCTGCACTTCGAATACACCTCCCCACCCCCGAGGAAGACACCTCAAAGACACATCCAGTCGTGACAGAAGACTTGAGCATCTGGGCTCTCGTGACGGTCTCTGCCTCATCTGCGGGGAATCATTACCTCTGACAGCCTTTTCTGCATGACCTTGTGCTGTCTGGAAGGAACAGAAGAGGCTGTCACTGTTTCAGGTTCCCATGGGACAATCTGGGGAAGAGCATTTCAGTAGCAAGAGGGCTGAAGACCAGCTAGGCCAGTCATAGCAAGAGATAATAATAATAATAATAATAATAATTGTTAGCATATGTTGGACACATCCTATGGCTCAGGCAACATGTTAAAAACTGTGTCTCTTGTATCATCACAGAAACACCTTTTTATTACTTTATTCCATTTCCTAGCATTATCAACCCCATTTTATAGATTTGAAGGCTGAGTCCTGGAAAGTCATCCCTAATGCCAATTCACAGAACCTCTTGCTTAGTTACTGAAATGCCTCCTCACTGCTTACCCTAGAGCTGTGGTCCCCAACCCCAGGTATCGCCTCAGCCTGTTAGGAACCGGGCTGCAAAGCAGGAGGTGAGGGGCGGGTGAGCGAGGGAAGCTGCATCTTTATTTACAGGCGCTCCCCATCGCTCGCATCACCGCCTGAGCTCCGCCTCTTGGCAGATCGGCGGCGGCATTAGATTCTCATAGCAGCGCAAACCGTACTGTAAAGAACCCTACTGTGAACTGCACATGCGTGGGGTCTGGGTTGCCGACTCCTTATGAGAATCTAACGTCTGATGATCTGAGGTGGAGCTGAGGTGGTGCTGCTGGCGCTGGGGAGCGGCTGCAAATACAGATTATCATTGGCAGAGAGGTTTGACTGCACAGAGACCATAATAAATCAACTGTCTGCAGACTCATACCAAAACCCTATCAGTGAGTGGCAAGTGACAAAGTAATACTAATAAAAATAAAGTGCACAATAAATGTAATGTGTTCGAATCATTCCAAAACCATCCCCCCTAGCC